>NBJL03000164.1:8690-27671 GCA_002087855.3 Entodinium caudatum | reverse complement strand
ATAAATCACAATAGTGCCAATGTCGTTCAAAGCAATTTTTGGTTCTATTAAAAATAAATAAGGCATAATTTGAAATTCAAAGACAATATCACCTCCACAATTAAAGCATTTAGTTTCCCCAATCCCCAATCCCCAATCCCCAATCCCCAATCCCCAATCCCCACCAATCAAAATATTATTTTTAAAATTTTATTAAACCAACATAGATTTAAATTTATTAATTATTTTTAACATCATTATATTTTTGACATAAATGCAGAAATATTATAAGTAATCATATTTTTAAGTTTTTCAGCAACTATTTGATCAGATTCATGCTTGAATTTATAAATTTCATAAAAACATTTTTTAAGATTTTTATTTTCAGACTTGACTTTATCATAAATTGATTTACATTCATTGAAAGATTTTTCAGGTTCTTTTTCGATTTGATATCCGAATATACTAATTTTTTCTTCTGCACATCTTTTAATAAGATTAACTAACCCAATTTCATATTCTTTTTTATTATGTTTAATATCTTTTTTACTAAATCTTAATGTATGTGCTCCAGCATCAGCTATGTGAATAATTATTTTTATTGAATTGACTCTCCATTTCATAATATATCTATCTAAAGCTATTTTGTATGCTCCAAACCAATCTTCAGGAATATCTCCACCTCCTTTTGCCTTAATAGTTTTCATTTTTTCTTTTAATTGTTCAACTTCTTCTAATGGTTGATATTCATGCTCATCTTTATCTTTTCCATTTTTTCCATCTTCGTCAACAGGGTCCCTATAAAAAACTCCTCCAAATTTAATATCACATCTTTGTAATTTTTCATCTTCATTCAACTTTTCTAATATTTCTATGCATTTATCTTTGACTCCTTTAATCCAACTACTCATTGATCCTGTACTATCGATCATATAAACAATATCTAGTTTTCTTTTTTTTAAATTTTTGTATAAATTTCTATAGTTAATCTTAAAATTAACTCCATTTGGTCTGTAATTCTTTGCACTTTCTCCATCATCATATAGAAGATGAGCTTCAGGTCTTGCTAAGAAACCAGCTAAATTTTGAATATATCTCCATGTTGAAATATCTTCTGTATCCATATTAATAAAAGCCTTTGTATATCCACAATCTATAATAATATCTCCTTCTTTTCCTTGAGTACCATATATCATTATACAAATATTGCCAGAAGTATTTTTTGCAAAGCTTACAAATGGTTTAATATCTTCTTTGTTATTACTATTAGCATGAGAAATTGTTTCTCCTTCATAAATCTGAGGAATATTCCTTCCTAATGGTAATCTTTTAGTTCCATTTTCTAAAATGATATTAGTTTGATCATAACTTCCCGGAAGAGTTAAATTTCCTTTTGCTTTATATCCTTGCAATATACCTTTACCTTTATCGTTTCCAGTTATTCTTAATTTTGTTTTATTTACTCCACCATCTTTATTTTTAAATTCTATTTTTTCTAAAAACATATTTGCTTGGAAATATAACGGTTCGTTATCACAAAAAAGAATTACAGAGCCTCCATTTTCCCAATATAAAAGCAAACAATCTATAAATTGTTCAACCAATCCTGGATATTTTGAATTATCAGGTAATTCATTTATTTTATCTCCACACATGACCCAAACAGTATAATAATTACATTTTCCATTTTCATCTTTATTTGTTATCTCTTTTATTGCATCTTCATAATTTAAAACTGTTTTTACTTTAACCCCTAAATAATCTACTATACCTGCAATACATTTTGAATTAAATTCATTAGTTTCTTCAATGTTTTTAGGATCCAATAAAGGATTTTCAATATCTGATAATGCACAAGACCATAACATTACAATTAATATCTTTTGCCCAGATAAACTGTTTTGTTTAAAGAGTCCTAATTCATCTCCTACTGGATTTATATGCCTTCCTTGTTCATCAAATCCACCATTTACTTCTTCATTAATCATATCATAGCAATTTTCAGATAAAGGACTTTTTCTGAGCTCTTCTCTTAGAGATTTAAAATAATATTTTATTTTACTATTCCTTAATTTATTAATGGCTAATTGTATATCTTTTTCTTTTTCTTCCTCTTTTTGAATGTAATTCATTTCTTGCTTATCGCTTATATTACCTTCTAATATACTTAAAATAGAATGAAGTAAATTACTTGGATTTATATCATAAATAGCTTGACTGAATATATTATTAATTCCAAAAGGATAAATTCCTAATCCAATTCCAATGACCTGTATACTTGTTTGCATTAATTTAGCGATCATTTCTTTTAATTGACTCTGATTATCTTCTTCAAATAGACCATCTGTTAAAACAAAAAGAAAAGAAGGAAAATTATTAGTTCTCATTCTTTTTAAATCAAAAGCTGCTTGTAAGGCAGATAAAAGGTCTGCATTACTTATTGGATTAGCTAAGCATTGGCACAATGGTTCCCATATTTTTGATTTTTCGTTTAAAGCTGCAAAAGTAGGATATTCAGAGCATAAAATAATAGGCTCTTTTTCTCCAGTTACAATTAAATCAAAAGAAGGTAATTCTATAATTGTCAAAGAAGTTAATAATATCCTTATTGTATTTAAACTATGAATAAAATTCATATTATTTAACACAGAATACGATGTATCTATTATAACTGTAATTGCATATTCTTTGGCATTTCCAATAGCATCTTGTAAATATATTAACGGATCTGGAACAGGATTAATAAAATATAAAATTAAGGCCATTATATCTATTTCTGTTCCTGAATTAGATAATACTTTTAGATTTGCTTTATTTGGTTTAAATATTTCTTCGAGTATTCCTCTATTTAAATTAGTTCTTATGCTTAAAAATTTATGAGCGAATTTAATTAATTTATTTTCTTGATCATCAAATTTGTTGTTTTTGAACTTAGCTATTTGATGCAGATTATTCTTATAATGGTTGATATCAAGAGACTCAACTTTTGTATTTAAAGAAGAAGAAATTCTATCATTTTTTATATATGAACCATTTAATTGAAATAATGCTTTATTATCTAGGGCCTCATCGCTGTTTGATAAAAAAATAGATAAAGAATTTTCATTTTTAATTTCAAATATGGGCTTATTATATCTATAATCATTAAATGATTCTTCACTTTTTGTTCTTAATAAATTTGAAATAAAAATTTCAAATATTTTATTTTTAAATTCTTCATCTATTCTAAGTTCTAAACTTTGTAAAAATATATTTGAACGTGAATTTTTTTTTGATTCCTTTAAAAAAGTATCCCAAATTTCTTTTAAAAAAATCTTACTTTCTTTTTTTAAAACTGATGATAATAAAAATATGAAAGCAAAAGAATTTGAATTTTTATTGAAAATGTAAGCATCCCAAGTATTTTGTTGAATGAAAGCAAATCTTTTGTCTAAACCATCAGTAAACACAAAAAAGGACGTATATTTGAATCTAGATTTAGACTTTAATTCTTCTAAAATATATTTTAAGCAACCTGGGATATTAGTTCTGAATCTTTTCAGCATTAAACATTCATAAACTCTTTCAAGTGCTTCTATTGAATGAGGTTCTTTATAATCTTTTAAAACACATCTAAATTCCTCATCACCCATTAATACTATAGAATAATTTATTTCTAAGCAATTTAAAGCATTTGCCATAGCGCAAATTATAAACATATTTAATATTTTTATTTCTTCACTTATATATACTGAAGGATCTAATAATAATACAACAAGTGTATCAAAATATTTTATTTTTCCTATTCCATTTGCTTTGATAAATAATTGATTTGCCATAAAACTTGATTTAATATATAACTGTTCAATATTTAATGTTTCGTATTTATCTGCATTAAATATTTTTTTATTATTAAATTTATGACTCTTTTTAACATCACCTAAATCTAATTTTTGCTCAATATTTGATTCTCTTTTAATTTTTTCTTCTTCTAAGGCCTTAAGAGCTCTTTCTATACCATCTTCTTCTTTATAATCTTTTTCATTTACTTTTGTTGGATCTACTGCTACCATCTTATCACTTATTACGCCTGCTTTTACTTTTTCTTTAGTATCTTCAATATTAATTATTTCTGATAAATTATCTTTATCATCATCTTCATAATTATTAACAATTATATTATCACCTATATTTTTAATTTTAATTTTTTCTATGATTGCTTCTTCATTGAGTAAATTATTACTTTTTTTTAAGTCATCAATTATATTTTCATTTTCAAATACAGATACTGACTCTTTATCTTCAAAATCATATTCTTGATTTTTAAATTGATCGCTCTTAATTCTTTCTTTTTGCAATTTTTCTAGTTTATATTGATTAGTTTCCTCGTTTGTTTCAGATAACCAAAAATCTTTTTCCTTAGAAATACCTTGCTTTTTTGGCCATATTATATAACTTTCCTCATTTTTAGGAACTCTTGGTAACCTTCCTTTATCATAACCAATGTTTTCTAACTTTTTATTTAAATTATTAAATCCACTAAGAAATTCATTTATAGCTATTGAAAAAAAAGAAGAATCTAATTTTGGATATTTATATCTTTTCCTTATTGAATCTAATTTTTGATAATAATCTCCTGCTTTTAAATTATTGTCTTTGTTTTTATCTTTTGAAGCTGATATTATATAGAAATATAAAATATTTGATATTTTGTTACAATTGTTAAAATATTCAATTATTTTATTAATTGAAAATTTTTTTGGATATTCAAGTTTTGGTAATGCAATATTACTAAAATCAAATGTATCTGTATTGTTGTCTACAATTACGATATTTTCTTCATCCAGAGGATTTTGTTCTAAATTATTATAAATTTCTGGAACTTTATTTTCATTTAAAAGAAATATTTTATTCCCTTCTTTTTCGTCATCTCCTTTAATATCTATTACAGATTCATTTTTGAAATTTAAGAATTCATCCTCATTCTTTTTGAAATATTCCGATCTTTTCATTTTAATAACATCATTTATATTTGATGGAATTCGTATATCTGTTAGCAATAAAACATTATTATTCTGTTTTATTTCAAAATATTTATCTTTGAATAATTTATGAAGAATATAAATCATATTATTCGAAATTATTGAAAAATATTTATCAATTATTTCTTCATTATCGTTTAATTTATTTATTTCATCAATCAATTCTCCTTTTATTGAAGAAGGAAGATATTTAATAAAATGGCGAAGATGGTCTTTTTTCTTTTTATTATAATAGTATTGTATAATTTGGGGTAAAGACCAATAACTATTACTATTATTTATTTGTTTTATCATTTGCTCTGCTTTTTCAATATTATCATTTTCATATTTCAAATATTCAAATTTTTGGAAAATATCTTTGATATCTGATCTTTTTTCCATTTTTGTAAAAGGATACCATTTATCATTATCAAAAATTCCTATAATATATTCTATTTTATTATTACCATGAAATCTATTATCACTAAAATCAATTTTTCCAAATGTTTTAGTTTCATATGAGAAACCAACAATTGAAAAATCAAAAGATTTTTCAAAAGTTGGATTTTCATATAAGTTATACGCAAAAGGTATATAGTAATTAAATGGTGTTATATAAATTGAATCTTTCTCTACTTTATCATTTTCTATAAAACCATTATTTTGATATTTATATTTAGGTAAATCAAATAAATCATCTATTAAATTCGTTTGTTGTTTTATAATTTTTGGTAAAATAAAAATTTTTTTATTTACTCCATTTCCAATTACTTGTAAAAAATATTGATTTGAATTATGATAATTCCTCAGAAATTTTTTTTTTATTTTTAAGGTAAGTTCAAAAATAAATTCTTTTTTAATTTTTTTTTCTTGAAAATCATTATTTATTATTTCTAATTCATCTGGTAAATTTTTTTCAAATTGGTATTCAATAGGGGAATTTGAAGAACCTTTTTCAATTTTAAAGTATAAAATATAATTATAAGGAATAGAATTGTTATCGATATAAATTATTAATATATCATCTAAAACGAACCTTTTTTTATTATATGAATAATATTTTATGCTAAAATCAAAATGATATATTGTGGAACTGAATTTAATATTTATATAAAAACTTGAAGAAAAATATACTTTTAAAATAAATTTAATATAATTATTTTTCATATCTTCAAAATTTGGTATTTTAACTACTAATTTATCATCTTCTTTATTTAAATCGGGTTGTTTTGCTTTATTTTTTTCTAAAGATTCTAGAGAATAATCAAAATCAACTTTATTATCATTTAGTTGATTTTCATTTTTCGATTTATATAAATATTTGAAAATAAAATTAATATTTGAGTTAGAATACACTTTATCTGAATTAAAGATAAATTCATTCTCTTTTGGATCATAACTTAAATTATAATCTGGAGAATAAAAAATAATAGACAAAGGAACAATATTAAAAGTTAGATTAAAAGGTATTAATATTTTATCATAAATTTCTGAACTAATTTCCAAATTAAATTTAATATTTTCTTTTGACAATTCATCCCTTTTTAAATTTTGAATGCCTATGTATATTTTTAGATAATTTTCATTATCTACATCATCTAATGTGATAATATTATGGGTACTATCCTTAATACTACCTTTTATTTTATTTTCTTTTAAATTTAATAATTTGATAATTAAAGGAGATGATAAAATCGAAGGAATATAAGAACCTAAAAACATTTTAAATGATCTCGAAGAAAATATTATATTTTTTCCATTATCACTTATCATTGGATAATTAAGATATTCTATATTATTAATTGAAATAGGTTTGGGTCTTAAATCTTTTTTAAATAATGCAATTAATTGATTATGTTCTTCTTTGAAAATTTTATCTCCTTCAATTTTTTTATTTTCTGAAATTATTGATTTAATATCATTAATATTTTTTTTAAGTTTTTTTTGGAGTTGTTCAATAATATTTTTAAAAGATTTTATTTTTTCGCACAATTCAAAATCATTTTCTTTTCTATTGGATGTTCTTACTTCTAAAAATGAGTTTACTTTTTCAATTGAGTTTATTATGCTATATATTTTTGATAGTAGAACTTCATTATATTCATTAGTTTTTCTCAATAAATTAAAATCAAAATCATTAACTAATTTAATAAATTCATCTAATATTTTTCTTTTAAAATCTCTTCCATTAAAAGATATTTTAGGTTTAGATATTTGCATTCTCGCTTCTTCACCTTTAATCATTTCATTTTCTAATTGTTGATTAAAACTCATATCTTTATCAAATGAATAAATCCAATAATTACGTAAAGTAAAATTTTTTTTAATATTTAATTTTTTGAAATCATTGCCCTTTTTAAATATTGTAAAGCGATTTATATCTTTCTCTTCAAAAATTGATGCTTGTAAATATATATTTTCATTAAATTCAATCTCTTCATTATTACCATTATTTTTATTTTTGATGTTAATATTATATTTAGAAGTATCGGCTAAATAATTATATGCTAATTCCAAATGGTAATAGATAAATTTTTTTTCTCCATTAAAATTAAAATAATTCAAATTTTTCTCTAAATGTTCTAGTTTCTTTATTTTTTCTTTTAATAAGGTTTGTGGTTGTAATTCTTTACTTTCTAAAACTTCAAGGCAATTTTTTAAATCTTCTTTTACTTTCTCAAAATCTTTCTTAATGTTTCTTTTTTTCTCTTCCATATATCTATTTTTTTTATCTATATATTCTTTATGATATTCTTCGGTTCTTTCATTTACTATTTTTTCTATTTCATTTATAAGATCAGGAGCTTGTTTTAATAAATTATCTACTATTATTTTAGTATTATCAACATTTTTTTTAATTTCAGTTTCTAATAATCTTTTTTGATTAATTTCTTTTAATTTTTTAATAATTTCATCTTCTGGTTTATTTATAAATTTGATTAATTCGTCATCTTCAGTATTATTAATATCTTTGTCAAACAATTCTTCTATTTTATTTTTATTTTCAAATATTAAATGAAACAATTTTTTAATATAATCTGTTATTATTTTATTTTTTAATTCTTTTTGGTAAGTATTTGAATCTACTAAAAGTATGGCAAAAAATTCGTAAAAATGCCTTAAATTTTTATTTGTAATTTTTAATTCAGGAGGGATATCATTCAAAACTAAATTTAACCAATTTATATTTACAATTTTTTTTTTTTCAATTAAATCACTGATATTGTTTTTTATAAATTTTTCCACTTCATTTTGAAGTGAATTATTCTCATCATAATCTTCTTCTAATTCTTTCCCAACATTGTAAGGTTTGTTTTCTATCTCAATATTTTTTTGCTTGTAACAATCATATTCAAAAGTATGAATATTACTAAATATTCTTATTTGAAAATACCAAAAAGATATTTTAGTTTCTTCTGCTATGAAGCATCCTTTAAATTCTTTTTTCTTCATTAAATCAATATAAAAGGAATTATAATTCTTTGATAACCAATAAGTCATTCCTGGATATTTACACATTAAATCTTTTTCCCAATTTTTACTTTTAAAAAATTCGATATCTTCATAAAAAAGTTTATTTTTTTTTTGAGTTTGTTCATATGTAGTTGCTAATGTAAAACAGTTTAAAATTCCTCTAATTATTTCTTTGTTCATTTTGTTATTTTCACAAGATTCCCCTTTTAGTTTAAGATCACTGATTTCAAGAGATAATTCTCTTTCCTCTTCTTCTAATTTAATTTTCAAATCCATATAAGAAAATTTCTTTATTTCTTCTTCTTTGTATTTTGAATAAAAAATTTCTTCAAATAAAGAGATACCAATTTTTTTAATATAATCTTGAAATTGATTTTTTTCGTTTTCATTTAATTCTTGTTGATCTAAAACTTTCAAAGGTTCTGATAATACTGTTTCTAAATTTTTATTATCAACGTTTTGAAATAAAAACCCTTTTGAATTAGTAGTTATATCTTTATTATCTTTTTTTTCTGTATATGTTATTAAAAATAAATAAAGAAAATCTTTTGGTTCAAATTTGGGAATTATTAGATAATCTTCTAAGTTAGTTTTATCAGTTTTTGTCCATCTCAAAATATCTTCATCAAAAAATTTTTTTCCTCTTCCCCCAATCTGATCATTTATTATCTCTGGTAATTTAAGAAATAATTCAAGTAATTTTTGGATATTTTCCTCTTTAGAACCTTTTTTAATTATTTTATAAAATATTAAAGCTCTTATAATTCCCATAACTTTTTTCTCATATATATGAATAAAATCTCCACTCTCTAGAGCATAATGCCCTAAAATATCAATAACTATTTCAATTTCTTTATCCAATTCGAATATATCCTGTAAATTATTATTAGAATTTTTAAAAATATTTGATAATTTTTTATATTGCGAAGAATATGTTTTGAGAATATCTAAACAAATCAATATTGAATGTTTATTTGAATTAAAATCATATGAATTATTTGATTTAAACATAGTAAATTTGATTTCATTCAATGATAAATTTTCATGAATGTTATTAAGATAAATTTCAACTTTATTAAAACAAGTTTCATAAACTTCCTTTGTAGGATTATTAAAAGTATTTTCTAATAATTGAATTAATTTATCTCTAGCTTTTTCTTTTCCTTCAAAATTATTATTTTTTACCCTTGAAATAAGTTCTTTTAATTTATTTCTGTAAATTTCAGCTTCTTCTGCATTATCTTTAAAGTCTTTTAAATTTATATATTGTTCATTAAGAGAATCTATTGATTTTTCAATTGACCAAAATTTAAAAGGTGAATGCAAATATTTATAACCACTGATTTCATGTTTAATCTCATTACAAAAATCCAACTTTTTCTTTTTTTCTATAAATTTATAATTGAAAAAACCTGCTTGGATTTTATATAAAAAAGAATTGGAATTTCCATAAATAAATTTTGCATTTTCTCTTTTGAAAAATAAAAGATTTTTTGTCAAAGAAATTATCTTGGAAATTAATTTTATATCTATATTATCATATATATTTTTAAATCCTTCTAAAAGTTCTTTTTCAAATGGTAAACAAAAACTAGGAGTAATTGATTTTAATTTATCTTCATCATAAAATAAAATTATATACCATATTTTCATTATTAAGCTCTCTTCATCATTATTCATATCTTCTTTTGGCATTGAAAATAATTTTGTTAATCTATAAGATCTTTTATCTTTAACAATATCTATTTCAAATTCTTCTGTTATTTCATCAACAATTCTTTTCTTATTTTTTGAAACATCAAGCATTATATCTCGCATTTTATATTTTTCATTTTTATCATTTATTTTAATTTTATTATCCAAAATTTTGTAGCATATTAAATAGAAATAATTAGTTGCATTAATTTTATCTTCGTCATTTTCTATAAAATCAGTTGTATCTAATTCTTTGTTTTCTTCTTCCCCAAATTTAGTTATAATTGCACTCTTTTCAAAATAAAAATCTTTATTTATGCTTATTTTTATATATAAATTATGAAAAGGCTCAGATTCATTTTTTATAAAATTAAATCCAATAAAATTGGAATCAAAATTAAAATCAAAATTAACCTTATTTTCTAATATTTTATAAATTAAAAATATAATTTTAAACATTCTTATTCTCGCACTATTATTATCATCTCTTTCTAATAATATTTGGTTAAAAGGAAATAGTTGAGTAACATTTACATCCTGGTTAATAAAAATTTTCAATATTTTCAAGTGCATATATAAATCTTTTACATCATTAGAGTCTAATAATTTTTGTATTGAGTTAATATATTCTATAAGTTCATCTGGTAGATATATAATATTTTCAGTTAATTTATTTTTTGAAATTTCTGAATCTAATTTATAAACTAAATTAAATTTAGATATTTCTTTTGTTAATATAGATTTATAAAGTAATTCTGCTTCATCATTTAAAGTAAAATCAAATAAATAATCTTTTGGATTTTTATTGGTATAATCAAAAATATTTTTTATTAATCTTTTTATTATATATAAATTATAAAAATGAAAATATTTTATTCTTTTTTTTATTGAATTTCCTACAAATCCATCAATTAATTTTAATGTTTCATCAATATAGTAATCAATAATTTCTAAATCTCCTATTTCTACTTTTTTTAATTGCGATAATAAATAAACAAAATTATAATCATAATCCTTTTTTAAATTTTTTGCAACCTTTTGAATGTTTCTTAATATTTTAAAAATATCAGAATATTTCAAATAAATGTCTTTTTCTCCTGTGTCGAAGTCTTCCGTTCTCTCAAGGTTTCTTCTAATTATTTTTTTGACTTCATCAATATTTTTAGTATCATTTTTATTATTGACTGAATTTATATAATTCAAATAAAATGCATTGACTAATTTTTTATATAAATCGTTTTCATCTTCACTTTTAGAAATAAGCTCACTTATATATTTTATTACTCTTCCTGTAAATTCAACTCCACCGGAAAAAAAATCTTGATTTTCGAGAATTTTTTTATTCATTTCCTGGTGAATTATTGCAACATTGGAAGATATTTTTTTACATAATATTTCATTTTCTTTAATATGATTTGAATTTTTCATATATCCATATACTATTTGAGAAGAGCTTTCAATATCGATATCCATAGGCGCCAAAGTGAAAGTGATACATTTATTTAAAAACATCTCATTTAATTGATTATTACTTGATTTATTCAAAGGATTGTAATTTATAAATAAATGAAAATTCGGATCTATTTTTTTATTGAATTGATTATTAGAATAAATAATATTTTCCCCCGTTTCGCTCAAATCCAATTCAGCATTCTCATCACATAATCGTATTAATTTATCTGAAATTACTGGATTTGCTGATTCTATTCCATCAATTAGAACCCAATATCCATTTTCTAAAGCTTTTATAAACTCCGATTCTTGTTTCTTGAATCTTTTATATGGTTGAATCAAATCTTCTAAATCATCGGCTATTTTTTTAAATTCATAGTATTCGTTTTCGTCTTTAGGTTTATTATTTTTATCAATATATTCTCTTATTTTTTCGATCATTTTATTTAATTCTTTCACACTAAACTTTTTTTTAAGTAACATAGAATTCTTATCATCACAAACCAAAATATTGCTTATATAATCTCTCAATTTTTCGTTCTTAGATAATCGTTCCTTATATTTAACAATAATTTCTCTTTCTTCTTTTTGTAAATCATTTAATAAAGTTGATTGACCTGTAAATATAGAAATACCAGTTTCCTTATTTATCTGATAAACAATTAATTTTTGGCCTAGCATTTCAGCAAATAACCTTACTAAATGAGTTTTTCCAGAAGCAGTATCTCCTTGAATAATGCAAGCTCTTTTGCATTTAACTGATAATGCCAAAAATAATAAACATTGTTTTTGCTTTGTACTTAAGGTGTTTAATTTTTGTTTTATTTCATCTTTATTTATTTTGAATTTATCTTTATATAATAATTCAATATCATTTTTGATATCTTTATTTTTGAAATTTTTAAAACTTATTGATAAATGATCATCTTTAAGTTTAAAAATTGGATTAACTTTCATAGTTAAAAATCCCAGTTCATTCATTATATCTTCTATAAATTCATTTTGAATAAATCTATAAGCAAATATTATTTGTAATATAATTGATTTATCTAAAGAATCCTTCGTATACTTTCTAAATAAAATATATTTAGTGATATCATTTAAACTAAAATAAGAAATATTGCCCTTAATATAAGAAAATTCTCTTGAATTATTAAAGCATCTAGAAAATTCTTCTGCTTCATCAATCAATTCTGAAGCTCTGAATTTTTTGATAATTATATCTTTTATTTCATCAGGGGATAATTTTGGAAGTATATAATAAAATACGTTATTTATTAGGGACAATGGTAATTTATCTTTTATAGCAATATTACTTTGGCTATTAATTATTCCAATTAAATTAACTTTTGTTTTTTTTTCACTTTTACCATCTGGTCTTAATATATTTTCTTGTTTTTTATCAAATATTGAACATAAGGATTCCATTAGAGCCGAAGAAGCTTTATTTAAATTATGAAAAACTATTATAATACTTTCTCCGTCATATCCTATATCCTGCTTAGTTAAAGCTTTAAGTATTTTTGTTTCACAAAATTCAATTTTAATTTTATTATCTTTTCTAATAATTTGGTTTCTTCCTAATAAATCCTCAACTTTTGTTGATTGTGTTATTATGAAGTTTATTATTCTATAATTTAATTTATATGCAACATAATTTATCGCAGTTTGTTTTCCAAGCCCTGTTCCTCCTTCTAAAATAACAGGAGTATTTGTTGCTATTCCTAAATGAATATAATCTACCATTTCTGTGAAAGTTTTAGTAAAGGAAAGATTATTCATCTCATCATTTTTTATTTTTTGGCCAATTCCCAATTCTTTTTGAAGTTTATTATATCTACTTTCGATAACTTTATTTCCCTTAATTTCTCTTTCAAATAGGGGTTCATCATTATCTCCGTTTTTTATTTGTGGAAAATATGGTTTAAGTTTTTCTTCTATTTCATATAATTCAGGATTTACTTTAATTTTATAAGATAATCCATAAGACATTCTATATAAAATAAAAGTTAGAAATATTTCTCTTGTTATATTATTATTATCCTTATATATTTCATTTTGATTTGCTAAAGATAAGGCATTTATCATTTGAGATAATGAAAGATATTTTATATTTTTTGAGAATTTTATTACTTCATCTATACAATTTTGATCAAAATTATATCTTTTATCTATCAAATAACTTTTCAAAACACTTTTTTGTTCTACATCTTTATATTTATCTGAACATATAATGGTAAATCTTGATAATACTGCCTCTGATAGTTTATTTTGTTCTCCCAAAGAACAGGTTGCAAATATTCGGATATTTTTTCCTATCTCTTGAAATTCTTTATTTTCTTTTTTTGTAAAAGTATCATGAATATCCTCATTCAAAGTTAAATTATGCTTTCCTGAAAAAAGTTCATTAAAACGTTCTAATACGACTGTTGGTAAATTTGATAAATACTTTAAAATTAAAGATTTACCTGATAAAATTGAATTGAATATTAATCCAGGTTTAAATTCTAGATTTATATCATTCAATTTTTTTCGGTTTTTAACCTTTTTTTTAACTAAATGTTCTTTTAATATATCTAAAGTAGGAATGAATTTTTCTAATTCTTCATAATTTGAAGTTATTTTGTCGTCAATTTTTTTTTTTAAATCTTTTTGTTCTTGTTCTATTTTTTTGTCTCCTTCTTTGTAATTTACCCATTTTTGTACCATTTTCTTTTCTTCATCCGTTATTTGTTCATCTATAATATTATATATTTGTTTTAAATAAAAAATATTAACTTCAGAATCTGATAAAAAAATGGTTGACCCTAGTAATTGACCTATTGTTGTTTCAGCATTTAATTGAATCGGCTTAACATCAGGTAATATTAAATTAGCTAAATATGTTTTATATCCTGATTCTCCTATTATTAAAATCGGTTCTTCTTCATCAGCTAATAAAATCAGGAATAAATCGTTATATAATGAAGGAAGGCTGAAAATTTGTTTTGATTGTTTTGATTTTCTATATTTATCAATATATTCTAAAGAAATTCCACATTTTCCTTTTCTTAAAAAATTTCCATTTTCTTCTTGAATTATCTTTGCTTCTTTGAAAAAACTATTTTTAATTTCATCAATTTGTTGCTCATTCAAAGAAAAAATTGAATTTATAATTTTCAAAAGATGGTTCATTAAATTCTCTTTCACTTTTGGATCTTTCAAATCTTTTTTATATATTCCTGATAAAGTATAAAATACTATATTATCAATAAAATTAATGTTATCAAATTTATGCTTATTTGAATCTGATGATTGAAAAAAAACTCTTTTTAGTACTTTGGTTACATCTCTTATTGACCAATTGGGAATATAAGACAACTGGAGCTCATTAATCTTAATTAAATATTCAGCTAATTTTTCTCCATTTTGAATTAATTCTTGTTTTTTGAATTCATTTGGCTTTTCTTTTTTATATAATTCTAAATTAATATTACTACATATTTTTTTAATATCTTCCATTGGTGGATCCGGATAAGGAATGCACTTTAATTTTTTAGCTAATAGCTTTGGGAGAGAATTCCTTCCCGTTGTGGTAAAATCATTTTGACATGCAATAAAAAAAAATTTTTGATTAATTTGAATTTTCTTTTTTATTCCTGGAATATATATTTTACTATTTAAATTAAAATCTAAAGCTGGAACTAAAGATTTCATTACTATTTCTGGACTCAAATTCATTTCATCTGCGATAAATGTTATTCCATTTTCCATTGCATTTAATAAAGGCCCATTAATAAATTCAATTTCTTTATTTTTCATTGTTATATTCCCATAAAAATGACTAGGCTTTGTATTAGAATGAAACGAGTGCATATAAAAAGCTTTAGTTAATCCTTTGGCCCTGATTCTTGCAAATTCTCTGGCACATGAAGTTTTTCCAACACCTGTTTTCCCTGTTACACAAATAGGTAAATTAATCATAGATGCTGCATATAATTTTGCCATGAATGACCTAAGTTTAGGAGAATCTTCAAAAAAAAATTTATTATCAGTTTGATCTTCTGATTTATATGTTAAATATTTGTTGAAAATAAAATCATCTATTACTGGCTCATCTTCTATATCAGGAGAAATAGTTAAATTAAAAGCATAATTTATTAATTTATCCAATTCTATTCCTTTGTCAGGAGCTAAATCCTGAATGAATATATATGTGGCTCTACAGAAAAAACTTAATTTATATAAAGTTAGTTCATTTTTTTTATTTTCGAAAATTTTTTTATAAATTAATCTATTCAAAATATCATTTTTTTCATATTTAAAATTAAAATTTTGTAATTTTGAATCAACCGAAAACCCTTGATTTTTCAAGAATAACATTTTGTTAAATTTTTGCATCATTTCATCTTCCTGCTTATTTTCTTCACTATTTTTAAACTTATTTAATTGATAATTGTGACTATTTTGTTTCATTAATATATCAATAAGTTCTAAAAAATATTTTTCAGAATTATGCACATAAAAGAATGTTTTTAATTGATCTTCTAATGTTATTATATCAAATCTATTTAAAAATGCAGGTGACATTTTTGAAATACTATTATAATTGCATATACATAATAATCTAAAATCTTCATTTATTTTAACTTCTTTTCTTTTAGGGCATTCAGGGATTTCGAAAATTCTGTCTTTTTCAATTTCAAGCTTTTTATCAAGCAATCCATTTAGTCTTTCAGTAATGGTTGCAGGAGCTTCTTCTATGTTATCTAAAATGCAACATTTTCCTTTAATTATTGCAATTGTTAAAAATCCATCTTCCCATTTCATTAATTGCATTGAATTATCATTGGTTAAATTCATAGAAGGATATTGATTTCCAATTAAGTCAGAACACTTAAGGTCTTCAGTGCATTCGCAATAATAAATTCCATCATCATCATTATTAGTCAGTTTATCTCTATATTCAGCGATATATTTAGCAATTTGAGTTTTTCCTGCTCCCTCATCTCCAATTATCATCACATGCCTATTATTATCGAATGATAATTTAACTGCTTTTAGTACATGCTCAATAGAAGGGGTATATAAAAATTCATTATTGAAAGGTAATTTAGAGGGCTTATTATTTAAGCAAAGATTAGGATATTTCTTAAGAACATTTTTGAGCTTTTCATATTCTTCTGATTTATATCTAGAACCATATATACTTAATATGGCTTCTCTTATATTTTCTCCTTTGGCTATTGCATTTATAGTTGCCTCGATTTCCCTTATAGTAAAGCAAAGTATATCATCCTTTCTTTCTTCTTTATTAGACCACTCATTATGAAAATCAACTAATTCCTTTAAAATTTGTTGAGGAATGCTTTTTTCTTTCCCTAATCCCTCTGCAATATAAAGTAATTCTTCTTTTTGAAAGCTATCAAAATTTATGATATGAAATCTGGAAAGAAATTTTTTTCCTAAATCTTGTCTTTTATTTGCAAATAAACCTTTATTTGGGTTTTGGGTTGCTATTAGCCTGAAATCTTTATGCATTTCAATTTCTTTCAAAGGCATTCCTGGAATTTCGCAACTGATTTTATGACTATCTAAACATTCCTCAAAAGATTGTAAGACCTGATTTGAAGCCAGATTTATTTCATCCAATAGTAAAGTATATCCATTTTTAAATGCTTCTATGAATACTCCTTCTTGAAAAGATAATCCAGAAAATGAATCAGGGTCTCCAGCATATCGTCCGAATAAATCTGCTGTTTTTGTTTCTGAACTTAAATTAAATCTTTTAAGGGTAAGGCCCATTTCTTCACATAATATTTCTACCGATTTGGTTTTGGCTGTTCCAGTTGGACCTTCTAACAAAACTGGATAATTGTTAGAAATATAAAATTTAATTTCTTTTAGTTTTTTTATGGCATTGTCAGTCGGAATAAAGTTCCTCGTTTTAATTCTCCCTCTATTAATTTTGAAAGGAATTTCAAAATTTTCATTCAATAACTTTAAAATTTTATTATTTATTCTTTGGAATTCATTTCCTCTTATAGATTCAACTTCAAGTTGATTACATTCTAATAATCTTGTTAAATGATTTTTATTATCTAATGTTCTTTGAGAATCTTTTTCTTGATTTTGTTCCATTTTTTAATTAATTTATTTTATTAATTATTTAGCAATTATGATCTTTTAATTAAACTACCATTTGATTGCCTTTCTGAAATAGAATCATCATTTCCTTCTTGTGAAGGAGATTTAACTCTTTTTTGATTATTAGAAATTTCTCCTCCTCTTCTATCTGCTTTATCTGATGCTTCTTCATGATTATCTCTTGGTTTTGTGGGGATTTCTTTTTCTTTTGGTTCTAGTACATTTTCTTTGTATTCTCCAAGTATATTTCCAGCAGGATAATATAAAGCCACATAATAAAATTGTTTATCTTTTTTATTTTCTGATTTAACTTTATTATCATTATCTGCGTTATCATGATTTATATTATTTTTATTATTATTATTATCTCTATCATTTATTTTTAATTTATTTTTATCATCATCATTTTGTTTATTAATATTTTTATCATTATTAATAGCTTCTTTATGTTCAATAGGACCAATGCTATTCTCTTTGCAATTTTGGCTTTTAATGCCTTCATTAAGAATAACTTCATTATCTTTATCATTATGATTTTGTGAATTTTGCTTATTATTATCTCTATTATTTGTTTTATCTTTTATAATTTTTTTATCATCATTCTTATTGATTTTATTAACTGAATTTTTTTCATCATCTTTTTGTTCTTCTTCTTCATCTTCAGGTAAGCAATAATATCCTATCCCAAATTTTTTTGAATCTTTCCATATCATTTGAGTAAAATTATTGCATTCTAATTCTTCTTTTGGTTCTATGTAATTATAGTTTTTATTCTCATCATACCATTTTTGCATTAAACTTTTAGCATCTAATTTTTCTTTGGACATTAAAGCATTCGCTCCTAATTCTTCCCCATATTTATATGCAAAATCATCGTTATCATATTTTTTTTCTTTTAAGTATTTTTTTGCTATAATAAAAGCTCTTTCAAATAAATAATCATCCAATGTTAAATTTTTAACCCCATGAAGTCTTCTATATTCATTATTCTTTTCTAAAGCTTCATCAATAAATTTTTTCTTATTACTATTAATATTTAAATCTTTCAAATTATTTTCGTCAATTTTATTTTCTCTTCCTTGATTTATATCTATAACTTCATATTTAATTTTATTTTTCTTTGCAATTATTTTTTGAGTTGCAATTGTGTTATTATTTGTTTCTCTTTTTTTAGACTCTTCCACGTGAACCTTATCACAACAACATCCCATTATTACTAATAATTAAACACTTATTTAAAAAATTTTATTAATAT
>NBJL03000160.1:7349-23512 GCA_002087855.3 Entodinium caudatum | reverse complement strand
AATCCCCAATCCCCAATCCCCAATCCCCAATCCCCAATCCCCATTCTCTATATTTTCAATTTTTATAAAAATTTCATTTAATATTTCTTATTAAAAATAGAACAAACTTAAAATAAAATAAAAAAATGAAAAAAATTAATTCATCTCATTTCTTTTTGTTTTTCGAAATTATATTGATAATAATAATGATTAATATTCCAAAAATTGAATCATCCTTAACATGTGCTCCTGATTATAAAAGTAAAGGTGATAATTATTCAAGTTTAAATGATCCTCAAGATAATTTTGAATATTTCTATGGATATGAATTTGCTCATAAAGTTGGAAGTGAATATTATGATCATTGGAAAGGTGTTTATTGGGATTCAGAAAAATTTTGTTATGATGCTTATGATAATTTCACAAGACCTTCAAAATTATCTGAGTTAGGAGATTATGAAATTGAAGAATTTAATGTAATCACTAATTTAGAGGATGTTGTGAATAATGATTCATATATATTAATTGAACATGAACAAAGTAATTTAATTAGTTTTCATAAAAAAATGTGCATGACTAAAACACATAATATAACTAATTATAATAATGGAGAGTATGAACTATTAATAAAAATGGATAAATTATTTGAAGATAAATTTATGAATACTCCTCATCATTTTTATTTCACAATAGAAAATCCTTCAAATGAAACAATAACTTTTTCTTTTAAAGCAAGAAATTTTGTGAATACAACTGAAGAAATGAATACTACTATAGAAGAATGGGGCCCAGACCCAGAACAATGTTTAGAAGAAGAAGTCTTTGATGATGAAGAAAATGAAAATCAGGATGCTAATCAAGATGATGAAAGTCCAGATGATGATAATTCAGATAAAACAGATGATTCAAAAGATTCTGATATCACCAAAGAAAATGAAGATCTTGTGCAGCAAACAACAACACCTTGCGAAAGAGAAATTATTCTTTTAAATGAAACTTTTCTTAATTGGACAGAAGAATACCCAATCCCTGAAGTTTTTTATTTTACTAATAATTATACTATAGAACCTCATCAAAGTATGATAGTAAATGTTTCTTTAACTTTTGAAAAAAATGATAATATTACTGAAGGAGGATATTTTATCATTTCTGAAGAAACAGGAAAAAGTTCAGAACCATTTTATTGGCCTGAAATATATAAAGATAATGGAAAAATAGAGAAACTTACAAATATGGAAATAATTTTAGAATCTAATTTAACAGTAGGTATTTCTTCTTTTGCTTTGATGAGAAGAAGAGATAAAGAAGAAGAATCATATTTAGGTGAAAAATGTAATGTTAAAAATAGAGAAGGTGAATTAAATGGGAAATGTGGAGATGGATTTTATTGTAATAAAGCTATAAATGGAACATGTTCACCTAGTCCAAAAAAAGAATGTAAAAATTATGACCCTAATTCAAGAACGTGTTCTGAATGTTTTTTGATTTCGGTTGATGGTCAATGGAATGCCAAAGGACCAAATCTTAAATGTGATTTAGATTATATAGATATAACTAAAACAAAAATAAATGGGCAAAGAAAAATTGAAGTTCCTCCAGCAATTCATTGGAGAGTAACAATAGATTTTTGGATTTGGATTTCAGATACTTCTGTTTTGAGTGATTCAAGGTTAAATATGAATATAGTATATAAAGATTTTATTGCATTTACTTTAAGATGTGTTCCAGAAGGATTAAAAATATATGCAACACCATTAGAATGGCTTTATGAATATCCAACTTATGATGAGAATAATATATATGCTTATTATTATGAAAATAACATACTACCTTATAAATATTATTATGACACCGTCTCATTTTTAAGAAATAGAGTGGGTTCATATGATGATGTTACATTAGAAGATTTAGTTAAAGATGCATCTTCTAATTGGGTTTATGTTCGTTATGGATTTAATTTAGATTCAAGTAAACATTACTTGAATGATTTACATGAAAGTAATTTAAAAGTTGCACAAATTTTCACAGAGCAAACAGGAATGCTTTTTCATATGAAAAAATTTTATGAACCTAATAAAATGACTTATTTATATTTTCAAAATTTTTATAATCCTCTTACTGATGCACAAAAAGAGCAAAATAAAAATATAACTATTTATTTAAGAAATCTAAATATATTCAGGGAATATATGCCTCAAAATATCATTACAAAATATTTTAATCTAAATTCAATTACTAATATTAAGGAATTTCCTCAATTATTAATAAGTTTCCCTTTTTCAAATATGCCTTTAATATCAGGCACTACTTTTCAAATGAAAGGGTATAATTATTTTATAAGAGATAGTAATGGAGATGTTGATGAAAGTCAAGCAGAAATAAAAACTTATAATCTTGTATTTGATAGTGATAAATCTTTAAGACCTCCAAGAAATTTTTGGAGACTTAATTTATTGGAATTAAATAAACAACCTGAAAATTGCGAGTTTTATAATATGATAGATATAAATTGTACTCATCCAAATGATGTATGCTTTGAAGATAATAAACCATTTATTTGTAAAGATGGTATAAATGATAAAAACCCATTATACTTAGATATAAATAATTTGGAATGTAAAGCTTATTGTGAACATGGATATATGCATCCTCCAAGATATGGAAGTAATCTTCAAAGACTATATTGTTCTGATTTTTGCGATAGTGGAAGTAAGCAATGCCCTTCTGATAATTATAAATATACTGATATTCGTCCAAATTATTTATGTTCAAATGAGTTTTTTAATTTATATTATAAATGTTATAGCAAAGAAGAGGCATTAAATAATGCTAATTTTACCGGTTTATATTTCAGTAATTTTCTAAGGACTCCATCAATAGTAATTAATTTAAATAATGAATATACAGAATTCTCTATAGATTTTTGGTTTTTTAATGATAATAGATTTAGGTATAAAAGATATTTTGAATCAGCATCTCAATATAATCCAACTAGTATTTATAATCGAGTAGTTTTCATGAGTGATTGTTGTAAAATATTATATGGTAATGTAATTTATTTTAATTATGGGAGTGGCTCTTTTTCAAGCGCATCTCAAAGTGTTTCTTTTTCTGAATATAATTGGAATCATATTGTTATAACCTATTTTAAACTTGCCAGTAGTAATTCCTATACCTATTATTATACAGCTCAAAATGATCAATATGGTGGATATAATTACTATTCATATGATAATCTGATAAGTTATTCTGGTTGGATTATAAGCGGGAGTAATAGAGTTAAATTGAGTAAAATTGTTTTTTGCAGTAGAGATGACTTTAGTAACTTTGATGAAGAACTTTTTAAGAGAGAATGCAGAAATGCTGTTTGGGTTGATGGTTTTTATAGAAGAATACAAATACTGGATTTAACATATAGTGCAAAACAACCAGTATTTTTTTCACATCAATTTATAGATGATGGAGTCAATGGAATGCTTAAACATAGATTTATTATAGGATTAAACAGTATATTAAACAATCATTTAATAGATCTTGTTGGAAATGGAGAAGGATATGTTTTATCTGAATATAATCCATATATAACTCAAAATCCAGATGGAGCAAATTATATATTATATGAATCTAATTTTTCACCTGATGGAGGAATATCTAATTGGGATGAGCTTAATTATGTTTCAAGTTATTATTATAGAGCGCCAAAATTATATGTTTATAGAGGTACATGCAGTAAACCAAGTTGCAGTTTATGTTCTTCAAGTGGAACTTGTCTTGCATGTAAAGAAGGATATTCTTTATTTAGTAGAACTTGCAAAGGAGATGTTAACGCTGATTCAAAAACAGCGACATATTTTTATAAAAATCCTGGTAAAAATATGCCAGATAGACTTAGTTTAAATATGGATTTCAATAAAATAAAGAACGAGCCTTATTTTACCTTATTTTTCTTTATTAAGATATACGGCTTAGTTATGAATACTCCTCCAGAATCCCCTGTTAAATTATTAATTTTTCACCAAGAAAAAAATCAGGACGGGAAACTAGAGGATGTTTTTTATCTCGGATATCATCCTGATGGAAACAAGGAAGATTTATTTTTTTATGTTAATGGACATATAATGTATTCATATTCACATTTTCGAGAATATCATTTTGGTAATTGGATTCCTATTTCTTTTACTGCTTTTAGAGAAAGTGATAGAAGTTTTAAAATGAACATGGTACAATGTTCTATATTATATGATAATTTAGCCTTTGATTCTGATTATAGTAATAATAAGGGTGATGAATTATTTCCTTATGTGAAATTTAGTCAATTTTCAATAACAAATAAATGGATAGGTTTACTCAGTGATATTAAAGTATATAATAAATTCATAGCAAATGCCTGGGGAATAATCAAGCATCGTTATGCTTACACCAATGCTGATGGTGATGATATCCCAAACAGTGTATTAGAAGAATTTAATTTAAGATCAGATTCACCTGGTTCTTGTCTTCAAGGAAATCAAATAATAAATCAACCAGCTTCATCGTCGGGATATTATATTGAATGCGTTACAGATTATAATCCTCATTTATACACAGGATGTGGAAGCATGGAATCCCAAACTGTTAGATATAATCAAGGAGATAACGGAAATTTATGCAGTGGGTGTTGCTATACTGAAGTATCTCCGAGGAGATGTTTAGGTGGACATTATTCTTCGTGTACATCTTATACTGCTGACTATAGTTGTGAAAATCAGAGTCCTATATGGAAGGCTTATTATCCTTATTATTCAGGAAATAGAATTACTTGTAGAAGATTATATTTTATTGATTTTAATAGGTATCAAAAAGCAACAATCGAGAATATACATTCACCTCAAGATGTATGGGCTATTGATTTCTGGTTTTTAACATCTACTAATCAAGCTGTTGCGAGAAGGGGCCAAAAAAATTTATTTACTCAGGCCGATAATACTAATAATTTTAATGAATTCACAATAGAATGGAATTACCACATTAAATTCAGAGTATATAAAAAAATATTGGATGAAGAAAGTGATTCATATACTTATATTACTGAATGCACTCCCTTAATTGTTCAAGAGCATCCTGATTTAAATAGTCCTGAAACATATGATATAAATATAGGAACAAATGCCCATTATAAATGGTCTTATGCGGTTTGTGGAGTAAATTTTCAAGAAAAAGTTTTTTATGCAACTAGTAATAATAAATTAACTGAAGAGAAATCATTCACATCACAAATAATAATAATTCCATCTGGAAGAACAACTTTAACTATATCAGAAAATAGCAGAGCAGGCTACGGGTTTACATTTATATATCAATTGAGACTTTGGCATTGCTATAATTGTGCCCAAGCTTTCAGAAATTTGGATTATGATATGAATGATAAAAATTTTAATGCAGTTTATCACAATTTCGTAGGAACAGGAACTCATAGTAATACATATCAAACCTATTCAGATAGGGCAAATCAGGCAACAACCACACAATTAATTCAAAAAGCTGATTTTCCTGGATATACTTTGAATTATCCATATGATGAACCAGTTCTTTGTGATGAAAGCGAATATGAATATTATAATGAAGAAAAAAATAGATGTGAAAGACATTTTAATGTTGCTCGTTCAAAAAATGATCTTCAAAGGCTAATTCCTTCTTCAAGGAATGGTAGATATACAATGGATTTTTGGTTCTTTGTTGAAAATAGTGCTGAATTATCTCCTGGAATCAACCTCGTTTGGGAAAATCACATGAGTTTAACAATATTAAGAGAAACTGCAAATAGATTTACAATTAATGCAATATGTTTTCCACAGAATTATAAAGATAATGTTGATAAAAAAGGCGGACAAGAAATTATTGAATTATATGACAAAGCCTTAAATAAAGATAAATATGCTTTTTATCAAGGTTCATCAAAATGGAATTTTGTTAGATGTGCAGTTGATCAAACAAGAAAAATTTTCTATGTTAATGATAATATAGAATTAGATTTACAAGGTGAGATATTATATGGAACCACTAGAAACTATAGGCCATTTAGATATTTTAAAATAGGTACTCATCATTATTTGAAATTTCAAAACATGGCATTGAATCCAACAAGAATATTTTTGCGACAAATAAAATGTTATCGAGATTATATAGATTTCAGATTAATGGATTTAAAATACAAAGCATGCGGAACAAGTTTAGATACTTCAGGAGGTTGGACTTACCCTTGCTATTTTTATCCTCTTGTGTTTTGTTTTGATTACGGTGAATTAGTAAGTGCCAATTGGGATTGTCGTACAGGAGGATGTTTTAAATGCAATGGTTATTCTGATAGTGGAAGTTGCGGACTTGTTTATCATATATTTGAAGAAAATGGAGATAATAGTATATCATATAGTGTAAAACATTGGTATGATTTATTAAGAGATGATATAGACCAATATTATACGACTTTTCCTGATATTTATATGCCTCAATTTTGCGCTCACGGTATACCTGGAGGAGATAAAGAAGCTTGTGTTGGAAGTTCAATTAATTATTGTCGTCTTGGAAATAGCACCGCTTATTTTTGGCCCAACTCAAATGAATATTATGTTGAACTTTCTACTTTAACTTTGACCAAAAATTGTTCAAATGCCTGTAGACCTCCAGATGGATATTATAGCAGAAATTTTTGTTTATACGAAAAAAATAAAAATAATATGATGAATTGTGCAACTGATTATATAAGTGCAAGGCAGGCTAATTATTATGACAGCTATAAATGCAGTCCAGGATATGTAAGAACATATTATGACTGCATAGATGAAAATTTAGTTGCAAATAGTGCAATGTATTTTTCAAATGTTTATTCTTTTCCAAATGTTGTTTTCAGCCCTTCTATATCTAGTGTATCTGCTGAGTATGGTGATTATACAACAGAAACAAGAATTGTTTCTTATTATATAGAAGTTTGGATGAAATTAGATACTCTTAATTATAGAGCACATATTAATAAGGCAGAACATTATTTATTTGCACATCCTCATGAAATATTTAAAGACCCCCTTGATCAAAAATATAAATATGCTAATAAATTAATTTCACAAGGTTCTTATTATTATACATTGAATTCCATAAGTAGTTATGAATGGAATAAAATCATTATTGAAAATTCATATAATCGAGAAACAAAAAAATTTACAATTAATTTTTTTTTAAATTATGAATTTGATAATCCTGAATTCTCCATTCCTGATTTAGATGGTTCTATATATAAATTACATTTCAGAGGCTTTGGTTTCTGCGATAGAGATGATACTTATTGTAGAGTAAATGATGATCCTGTGTATCTTCGATGGGGAGCTGCTTGGTATAAAAATTTTAGAGTTTGGGATGCTGATATAACATCTTTACAAACAATTCAAGCTTTTGAATATGGATACACTCAATTAACTAATGCATTAAAATATTATTTTCCTTTAACAGTAGATTATATAGAAAAAAATACAATTAAAGATAAAATAGATCCACGAAGAAATAAAATGTATTTGAATTTTTGGACCTATTATAGTGGCAATAGTTATCAAGAAGCATTTGATAATGATATACGGGAAAATTACAGTACGGATAACTTCGATAAAACTTATATCTATGAAAATAATTATATAAGTGGTTTAAATGCCGATGGCACTGATTATTTAATTTCTGCCTGTGCTTCAGAATGTAAAAGATGTTATTCCTCTGCTAATACTGATTGTTATGAATGTAAAACAGGTTATTCACTTTATGGAAAACAATGTAAAATAAGATCTGGATTTTTCCTTAAAACTCCGCTTAATAATTCTGATATTACAGAAATCGGAATAAAAATAAAGAATGATGATAGAAATTATGATTTAGAAAAAATAAATCCTGTTACTATAACTTTATATATAAAATTCTTCGGAATTGAATTATCAAAAGTTCAACCAGGAAAAAAGCAGTATATCTTTGTTTGTTTCTATAAAGATTCTTCAAATGGAAATACTTGTACAACTTATATTGGATATAATTATGACTATAAGGCCATCATTTTTGTGTTCAACGGAGAAGAAATATATTCTGCAAAAGCCAGAAATTATGCAGGTGTTTGGACACTATTTGGGATTTCAGTACATAGGAAGGATAATAGAGATTATTTTCCAAATATGTTAAATTTTATGATAGATCAACAAATATTAAGTCCTATATCCAGTTTTAATCCTACATTAAATGAAATTAAAATAAATACTTTTTCTATTTATACTCAACCAGTATGTTATTATTCTTCTTTCAAAGTTTTTTCAACCTTTTATTTTGGACCTTATGGTCATATTAATGCAATAAGCTCAACAAGAGGAAGTAAATTAGTATTTCAAATTAATCTTTATGGCTCTTCAATTAATAATTGTATAAGCAATGGTGATTTAGCTGATACTAATTTGAATACCTTGATTTTGGCTCCTTCATGTGTTGCTGATTATCAACCATATGAAGATAGTAATAATATATGTTCTGATGATTCTCATTTTATGGATGTAATATATAAAGTATCTCCTCCTTGTGAATTATGTGATGAGCAATGTACTACTAATTGCTTTGGATTGGAAAGTAATGCATGTACTTGTGATTATTATGAAGGTTTATATTGGATTAAAACAGATAATGAATACCAATCTTATGAATGTCAAAGGATTGATAGTATTAATTTTGCTTTTTATAGTTCTGTTACCATTTATGGATTAAATGTTGTTAATAATGATGAAATGACTATAACTTTTTGGTTGAATATATATGAATATGTTGATAATAAATTTGATTCTTTAGAAATAATATGGAATCAACATTTAGCTGTAATTGTAAAAGGAAATAATAAATCAGGAAATGATAAATATCTTAATATTGAATGCCATGGAGATTATGATATAAATGATCTTAATTTGGATCATACGATTATTAAAGATTTTGATAGATTAAAATTTAATAAATGGAATTATATTATATGCCAAGTTGATAAATTTCATAATGTTATTAGGGTGAATAACCAAATCGAGGAAGGATATAATAAAGCATCATACTCTCAAAAATTGTTAACAAGTTCATTAACAATTACCGATACTACTTCAAATTTTAATTATGGATTTAGTTTTGTGAGAGAATTAAAATTATTCAGTTCTTATAATTTTGATTTCTGGGATGAATCTCATTATAACATTAAAAAGAAACATTTTGATTACTTACTACATCATTTCCATAATGATTTTAGTGAACAAAAAATATCAAATGCAAAATTAACTGATCAAGTAGAAGGTTCAGTCACAAAAATAACTCTTAAAACAGATAGAATAGGATATAATTACATTAAAGATTATGAATATTTAGTAATTTGTGAAGAAGGATATGTATATAATACTGAAACAAATAAATGTGTTATGTCTGATTCCCAAAATTGCATTGTTCCAAGAAATTCTGAAGATAAATGTTTTTTATGTACTTCTAATAATCCTTATTTAAAAGATGATGATTTGTGTTATAGTAATTGCTCCCCTAATTATTTTGCCGATGCTTATTTTAAACAATGTAGAAAATGTGATGAAACTTGTTATACTTGCTCTGGTAAAAAAAATAATAATTGCCTCTCTTGTACAGGTGATTACTATTACATTGAATCCTTGCATATCTGTATAAAAAATTGTCAAGAATATGGTCTTGTTGTCTCAACTAAGAAAAATAATACATGTGAAGAACTTTTAACAGAATCTTACATTACTGTTCCAGTTTATTTAAATAATTCGTATGATTATAATCCCTCTAACGAAGATTATATATCCAAAATAATAAATAGAGATAAATTCACTGAAATAGAAGGACATTTAGGAAGTGTTTCAACAGTTGTCGAGCATGTTTGGATTTATAATTTTGAAGAAACTCTGGATATTAATAGAGAGCATAGATATTTTCATATTAATGATTTTCCCGATGAAAATCCTATAACAAGTCCTGCAAATAATTTAAAAATAACTGTAAATAATGATTATTTTAAATATGGTTATAAATATATTTTTGATTTGGAATTATATTCTCAGAATGGTTTTTATTCTACAAATCATACTCATAAATATATTTTAATAATGAATGACTATCCTTCAGTCGGTCAAATAAATGTTTTACCTGCAAAAGGATATATCACTAATCTATTTTTACTGACAATAAATAAATGTAAAGATGATGTATCCGAAAAAAAATTGTTAAGATATAAATTTTCATATTTCAAAAAAAAGGAAGATGTATTATCTGGACATAATGAGACTTCAACAGAAGAAATAATAATCCAAGAATGGTCAAAATATTCCGAAGTTTTATATGAATTTCCAGAATTGAATCCAAGTGAAGGATATAAATATTATATAAGAGGATATTGCAGAGATGAATTCGAGGTTTATGATAGTGAAATCCAAGAAGTAGAAGTATTTGATATACCTACAAATAGTCAGGAAGATATTCCTTTAAAAGAATCCATTGAATCAATTGATTTAGATGAAGATTTAACTCCTGAGCAAGTTTTAAAAAGGGCTGAATTTTTGGCAAAAGCAACTGTAGATTATGAAAAAGATGTCGAAATTTTAAATAGAACTAATGTCACTATTTACAATAATAGAGGAATTTTACAAGAGAATTTAATTTTAAATGACCCAACAAGTAGTATTAGGGATTTATATTGCAACTACAGAGGGAATTCATATTTAGAATACTTTTATTTAATTTGTGATTGTAATGGTTATGATGGTAATATGTGTCAAATAGATCACAGCTCATATGATTATGTAGTTGATATATATAAAAAATTATTTACCAAGATAAAATCGTTGCAAACTGATAAATATAATAAAGATTTAATTCAATCAGTTAATTTATTAATGAAATCAGGTGCGACTTTCATGGATATTGAGGATATGGATTTTATGCTTGATTCAATTGAATTCATTAATTTGCAAAGAATTAAATTTGTAGATAAAATGATAGAAGGTAATAATTATGAAATATATTTTGATATTTATAATTCCCTTATTGAATACGGTCTTTCAATAGTAAATAAATTAAAATACAGAAATTTCATAAAACAAAATTCAAAGAACTCTGAAAATGTTTACAATGCTGAAAAATTCAGAAATGCCACTTTAGCAAAAGGGGAAGGAGAATATATTCAAAATTTTTTTAATAAAGTAAAAATAAGTCTTCAAAATTTATTGGAGTTTTATGTTACAAATAGAAAAGATATTCGTTTTATTAATAATAATATTAATGTTTATGTTTCACTGATCAATGAATATTTTGATTATGATACATTTTTTGATATTGAAAAAAATTTATATGAACCTTACTTTGATTTTCGTCGATGCTTGGAAAACACAATGGTCCAAAGTCAAGGAAGGTCTTCATCAAGAGTTTATTTATCTTCTATAGTATGGAAAGTTTCTCCCTATATGTCAGATGAAATTTTATATTGGAATACAACAAGTCCTGTTGTTACTTTCAAATTTATAGATTATGATTCAGGAGAAAAAATTTATTTGAGTAATTGTGGTGAAGTTGAAAATCATATTCAATTATTTTTCCCTATTAATAGTTATAATTTGGTTGGAAGAATAAATGACAAAAAAGATTTAATATCACCTGAAAATCAATATGATCTAAATGATGATATGTTCTGTGATCCAGTTTATATTAATAAATCAGGTGCTGTGTTTGATACATCTCCTGAAGAAAGAAGACAACAATATTTTATAGGATTTAATTTTAGTTGTAAATATTATAAAGTTTCGTCAGAAGATCAAAATAATATTATAATTACAACAGATACTTTAGATTATCATAAATATACAGAAAATAATTATATACAATGTTTGAGTAATAAATTAATCCAAGAATCTTACTCAGAATTTGTAGTTGATTCCTATTTAACTCCAACTGAATTTCATTTAAATTCAAGATATTTTTATTTGAAACATTATATGCTTTTAGCTTGGAAAAATAATTATACAAATAATCAAGCATTTTATTATTTCATTGTTTTATTAGTATTATATGTCGGACTTAGTTTAATTTATATTTATTTTGAAAAATATCACTATATTAAAATGCAAAGATTAGGAGAACTTAAAAAAGAAATAACAAAAATCAATCTTCCTTACAGAGATGAATATATATTTAGTAATGATTTAAAATTGGGAGAAGAAATAAGGGGAAAATTAAAAGATAAAAGGAAACCTAATATGGAAGAAATGAATTTAGATACTAATAATCTTAATATTGATATAATGGCAGATGAAATCAGTAAATATAACAAAGGCTTTAAAAAAAGAGATAACGGGAATGCAATAGGTTTTTCACCTATTTATTTTGGAATTAAAGAGAAAGAACCTCCAGTTATTAATTCCAAATTTTTCCCTGGTGAAATAGATATAAGGAAAAATGTTACAAAAAACGTAAATAATGAAATAACTCCTGAAAGATTTGAAAAAATGAAAAAATTTTACCAAGTTGGATTCAAAGGTTTAGACTCTAAAGAAAATTCAAAAAAAGAAATGCAATTAAGTACAGATAAAAAAAGAATTTTAGTCCAAAAAAAGACAGAAGGAAATTTAAGTAAAATAATTGAAACAAAAGAAGATGATGATATAGAAGTTTATTTAGGAAGAAATAAATTTTTTAAAAACGAAGAAAACAAGGAATTTAAAAAAACAAGAGATGAAAATGAAAAAAAAATGGAGAATAAAATTAGTGAATATAAAGATTTCATAAGTAAAGAATCTGTAGATGCTCAATCACAAATTACGAGCTCTAAAAGAGAAACAGCAACAAAAAAATTTTTTAATGCAAATCCACCTAAAAAAGAGAATAATACAATTTCAAGTACAAACCCATTTATTTTTAGTGAAAATGAACAAAAAAAAATTGGACAAAGTAATTCTCCTTTTTTTTCAGATGATAATCCTGATATAGTGATTAAAAATAAGAGAAAGCAAAGAAATGTTTTTCAGGATGATTATAATAATTTATATAAGCCAACTTTCCCAGGGCCAAAAGTTATAAGTGAAAACTTAGGATTTTATGATAATAAGGATACAATTGAATTCGAACAAAACAAAGAACCTGAAAATAATAATCCTCCTTATTTTGGCTCAAGACAAAGACAAACATATTCAAAAAGTGTAGATCAAAGAGGAAAAGGTGAAAATGCAGGATTAAGAGTTGGATTTTATTATAAGAATAGGCAAATAGATTTCAATGAAGATGACGAACAAATGCCTGAACTTTCCGAAAATTTAACTTTAGAAAAGAAAATGGAAGAATTTCATGGTTATTCTATATCTTTCAAAAAATTTTTGTTAAAAAATATAGCATCTAGACATATATTATTAACTACTTTTGATAGAATGAGTATAGTATATGATAGATATATGAGAGCAGGAAATTTTGCGGCTCAATTATCAATGTTTGCTTTCTTTTTAACATTATTTTTTATTAATGATGAAAAGCAAGTAGCTTTTGTGACTAAAGAAAAATCCCAAATAACAAATTTCATTTTATATTGTTTTCTTTCAGATATCTTAGGATGCATTGTAGTTCATTTACCTGCTTATTGTTTCTGGGTTAACGATAAAAAATTCAGGAAATTATATAATACTATTTTATTAGATGGAGGAATCAATGTACTGAAATTAACTGAAGAGATAATTAAAAAGGGTAGAATATTTTGGAATATATTGGGAATCCTGATACAAGTATTATATATAATTATTGGATTTTATTTTTCATTTGGATTTTGTGCAACTTATTCTTATCAAAGTAGTACTTTTTGTTTTGCTTTGATTTGTACATGTGGATTTGATTTTCTGGTAAGCGAATTTTTATGGGAAATTATTATCGGAATTTTATTCTATTTTAGAGATGTAAGTCGGTTAATGGTATTCTTTGGTACAATACTAAATACTCTCAGAAATATAAAGCATTTAGTTATATAAAATTAATTAATATATCGAAAATTAATATTAAGAATAATTAAATTATTATAAATATTACATATTTTTTCAATAAAATTATTTTTAAAATAAGTCCCAAATCCTTATAAAATTTAATTAGTTATTTTAAGTAAATTAATATTTTTTTAAATAAATTCTTATACTGGACAACTAATTCTTGAGGAATAAGTAAATTCAGTTAATTTTGATTTTAAATTATCAATTAATTTCTTATATTTTTCTTCATCTATACAATTACCACATATTAATAATTTTTCTAATTTAACAAAATTTACTTTTTTGAATACTTTTATATCAGATATTAAATTAAATTCTAAACTTAATTCCTTTAACTCTTTAAAATTAACGTCTTTTAATACAGAAATATCTTCTATTTGATTCTCAAATAAATGCAATTCTTTTAATTTTTTAAAATTAGCTTTTTTAAATGGTTTAATATCTGATATTTCATTTTTATCCAAATTTAAGATTTCTAATTTTTCAAAATTTACTTTTTCAAATACTTTTATATCAGATATTTGATTTAAGCCTAAAATTAAAACCTTTAATTCTTTAAAATTTACTTTTTCTAAACTGCTAATATCTGATATTTTGTTATGTCTTAAATCCAAAACTTGTAATTCTTTAAAATTAGCTTTTTCGAAAGGGCTAATATCAGAAATATGATTTAAATTGAAACATAATTCTTTTAAATTCTTAAAATTAACTTTTGATAATATATCTATTTCTTTATCTGTTATTCCAACAAATTCAAATGATAATTTTTCCATTTTCTCAAAATGTGCCTTTTCAAATATTTCCATAAAAAAATTGTGATTATAACCTAAATCCAATTCTTTTAATTCCTTGAAATTAACAGTTTCTAATACGTTATTATCATCAATATGTATATTTCCATTTAATAATAGTACTTCTAATTTCTCTAGTTTAACTTTATTTAATACTTTTATATGCTTTAAATCATTATGACCTAAATTTAAGCTTTTTAATTCTTTAAAATCCACTTTTTCTAAAATATCGATGTCATCAATCCGATTATTTCTTAGATTTAATACTTTTAAATCTTTAAAATTTACTTTTCCGAAAACTTTCATATCTTTTAATCTATTTAAATTTAAATATAATTCTTGTAATTTTTTAAAATCTACTTTTTCTAAAACATTAATATCTGATATTTTGTTCTTTGATAATTTTAAAATTTTTAGTTCTTTAAAATTGACTCTTTCAAATACAGTTATGTCTTTAATTTTATTTTCACTTAAATTTAATTCTTTTAATTTTTTACATTTAATTTTTTCTAGAAAATTAATTTTTTTTATCATATTATTTGTTAGTTCTAATATTTCTAATTTTTCAAAATTTACTTTATCTGATATTTTTTTACAAGGACTAAAACTTAAATTTAATGCTTTTAATTCTTTAAAATGAATATTTTCTAATACAATATTATAATCATCATCAGACATTTTGGTTAATATTAATTTTTCTAATTTATCAAATTTGACTTTTTTTAATATAGAAATATCCCTTATTTCATTATATGCTAAATTTAACTCTGTTAATTCTCTAAAATCCACTTTTTCAAATATATCAATCCCATATATATTATTATAAGCTAAATTTAATATTTTTAATTCTTTGAAATTTACATCTTCAAATACAGCAATTTTCGTTATGTGATTATAACTTAAATCTAATACTTTTAGTTCTTTAAAATTTACTTTTTTTAAAACTTTAATATCTGATATTAAATTATTATTTAAGTATAATTCCTTTAATTTTTCAGAATTAACATTTTCTAAAAAATATATATCTTCTAATTTATTATGGCTTAAATCTAATATTTCCAACTTTTTAAAGCATATATCTTCTAGAGCCTCTATGTTTAAAAAATTATTACTCAAATTTAATTCTTTAATATCAATATCTTTAATGTCTAAATCAACTTCCTCATTAAAATTTTTTAATAATTGAAATTCTTCGAAATCTTGCTTAGTTATGTCTAATTTTTTTTGCATTTCCTTATTGTACTTCAAAATGTTCAGTTTTTTTCTCTTTTTTATTGTTTCGAAAATGGTATTCAATATTTTAATACTCTTTATTTTTTTCAACATTTTTAATTTTATATAT
>NBJL03000156.1:60696-76139 GCA_002087855.3 Entodinium caudatum | reverse complement strand
ATTTAATTAATATTTAATTTCATTAATTATTTAATACCTAAAGATCATCAGGATCTCTATTATCATCATTATCACTTTCGGTATCTTCTTCATTTGGAACATCACCACCACCATTACCACCATCATTTCCATTATCAGGATTTTCCTCTTCGATTCCTAATTCTATATTAAGAATTTTATCTCCTTGTAAAATTTCATATAATTTAAAACTATTTCCAATTATTATTCCATCTTTACAGATATCAAAAATTTCTTTTTCGAAAGTATCATTATTTGAAATATCTTTACTCCAAAATTCTTCGTTTACAATATATAAAATTAATTTCATTTCTGGTCTTATTTCAGATTCTTGTCTTGAACTTATTAAATACCTAGAAATTAATCTTCTTAAAGCAGTAGTGAAATTATTTTTTTTAATTATTTTTTTTTCGTTAGTTTCATTTTTGGCGAAATAATCAAGCACGTGTTGTTTATCTTCCTCATTTAAATCCATTTTGAAATAAGGAGCAATATGTTTCTTATTTTCTTCCCAACAATAATTCTCGAAATATTCGTAGATTGATATTAAAGTATTTATTTTAAAAATATCATGATTAGATCCATTATTATTTTCTAATAAATTTTTTAAATCTTCATTTATATAACTAAAATTAGGAAGATTTCTAATTATATCACTTAATAATTTATTCTGGTCATAATTATCAATGATTAATTGATTCATTATTAATTGAATCGATGAAGAAATATCGTGATATAATTTATTATTGCTTTTAAATTTTAATAAATCATTTAAAGCAATCTTTTCTTCTTCTGATAATTCCTTAATCGGATATTTTTCATTAAAAGTTTTTAAAATAGAACTATTTTTTCCTCGGAGTTCTTCATATTTATAAACCACGAAATTAATATCATCTTTTTTAAACCTTTTTTTACCTTGCAAAATCAACTTTGCTAATTGGGCTTCGATATAATCATAATCATAAGTATTATCATAATAATTTTTATAATCAAGTTTTCCATCTTTATTGTATATGTTCCTCATAGAGCAATTCATTATAATTTCATTAAGCTTATTATAAGTCTCCTCATTGATAATAATAATATCATTTTCTGTTGCATCTTGAATTGAGATTTCTTTTTCTAATTGGGGTAAATACATATTTAGTAATCCTTCATTATTTTTATTCTGTTCTATTATTAAATTAATTATCCTATTTTGCCATTCGATTAAATGTTCATAAGCAGAAGCCAAAAAAATTCCTCCATCAGGATCTCCTATATCAACCAGAAAATAGCAAAGATTATTGTCCATATTCATATTAAGTGGTTCACCTAAAATTTTGCCATGCTTTAATACCATGCATTTATATTGGATTGACTTTTTTTTTATTTTATCCCAACTTTTTAAAAATGGCTCAATGTATTTTTCTTTGAATTTATCTTCTGTGTCTATTTCATTATTGATTTCATTTTGTGTTTCCATTTTATTATATAAATAATAAATATCTTTTAATTTCTCATTTAATTTAACTTGCTTAGCTTCATCTCTACTTATTTTATAAGAAAAAATATTTATTAAAATATTTCCTAATTTATTTAAATATTTAATACTTTCTAAATTTATCGCATCTTTTGTCAATTCCTGATCCTTTTTTACTAAAAGATTTATTAAGAAATATTTTTTTTCGTTTTCTTCTGAGGAATTAAATTTTTCAGCAAAAGTTTCGAAATTTTGGAGAGAAGATACTGAATAATATTGAATATCAGGATATTCTTTTTCATATATTAAAGGGTCGAAACTTGATTTTATTATTTCTTTTAAACAAAAAGGATTGATATTATTTAATTCTTTATTTATTGATTTATATTCTTTTATTTTTTTGTCTAAGATTTCTTTGTTTGATATTATATTTGTTATATATTGATTAATATCATTTTCAAAGTTGTTTAATTTTTCTTCTGTGTCCACAAAATCTAAATTATTTATTTTTTCAATTATATCATCGAAAATAATATTAATAAATATAGGCACACTTTCTATATCCTTCTTTTTTAAGGAAATCTCTAATAATTCCCAATTTTTTTTAATTAGGCCGAATAAATTATTATAGTCTTTTATTGAATAATCATCAATATCTTCTTCAGTTAAATTTTTTAATACATAACTAGTAAATAAATAAGAATATAAGACAAAATTTAATAATCGGAAAGTGATTATATTCATCTCTCTTACAGAATCCAAATTTTCGAAAGTTTTACTTTCATAATTTTTAATTATTCCTTTTTTCTGTAAATAATTATCCACATATTTCTCTTTAAATTCTTCCAAACTCATCAAAGGCTCAAAAGCATCAAACCATGGTTGATTTTCAGGTGCACCTTCCAAATAGCCTTCTTTCAAATGCTCGTATTCAGCTTCATTATAAAATACCCTTATATCTTTTTTAGCACAAACATGGTCATCACCTCCACAAATATGTCCATTAATACATTCAAAAGTATCCATAGGGAAAGTACAAGGTTCAATTTCATATAAAAATCCACAATCTTTACATATATAGTATCCCATATTCATCCTTAATTTGAATTTTTCTTTTAAAATTTGATATGATTTAATAAATTCGCCTATTTTTGGGGCTGAACCTGGTATGAAATTATTTTCAATAAATTCTTTGGCATTTTGCTTTAATAAATTATAATAAAATTTATTATCATCTTCCTTCATGTTAAATATGAATCGCAAAGAATATAATAAAATTTCCAAGTCTTTTTTGGTCATATTTTCTTCTGTTATTACCTTTTTAGCAAATTCGCTTTCAAATAAATTATTATTTAATAAATACTCATATATTTTTTTCCCAGTATTTCCTAGATTAATTCCTTCTTTAGATTTATTATATATTTTAATCATATTATTATGAATTTGTTCTTTATTTTCTCCAAGTTTAAAAGATAAGGTTTTATTAACTAAACAGCAATAAAAAGCGTCTAAATTATTATTAATTAAATCCATATTTAATTCTTCATTTTTCATATTTAGTAAAATATTATTATAATTTTTATATGAATTTACCGTAATAAAACTTTCATTAAAAACATAACCTTCATTGATAGAATCTTCCTTTATCTTTCTGCTTATTTCATCTATTATAGGAAATCCTTTCGATTTAAAATCGTACTTGATAAATGAATCAAAATCACCTAATTTTTTATAATATAATCTTAGTACATATATATTTCTCATATTCATTATATTTTCTTTATCAAAAAGCAATTTATTAATTTCTTCCCAATTAACTTTATCAAAATGATTTTTATGAATTTCGACATAGAAATAACAATAACTTTTAATAAAGGCAATTGAATATAATTTCAATAAATTATTATCATTATCTTCTTTATGCTCATATAAATATAAAATTGCCTTTTTTAAATAATTATATGAAAGTCTTAATAGCATTTCATTGCAGCATTGTTCAGTATATTCATTTTTATATTTTTCCAATATATTAAAAAAATAAGACTGGCATAATCCTTCAAAGAAATATAATAAAATTTCGTTGAATTCTGGTTTATTTATTCTATTACAAATATTCAATATTGTTTGAATATTTTCAAACTTTTTGTTTTGTGTATTCAAGAAATTAGAAAGATAAATGGACTCAGCATCTTTCTTTGAATTTTCATTAATAAATTCAGGCTGGAAACCTTTTAATTTTTCTACTAAAAATATTTTTGAATTTTTTAATAATAATTCATTTTTAAAAAATTTTTCTAATAAATCAATTCTTCGATCTTCTTTATAAATATTATTATATTCTTGCCTGTATATAAAAGATAATAATTCTTTATAAGCCTCATTTTTTTCAGGAAAAGTTTCATCAAAAATATTAATTAATTCAATAACTTTTTTATATAAGCCATCTAAATTATTACCATAAAATAAAGTCGATTGCAATAAAACATTTTCAATAATTTTATCGTAATTTTCCCAGAATAATTCACGATTATCTTTATAAGCTTCTTCTATTTTAGTAATATTTCTTAAATTATATATTTCTTTACTATATAATCGATTCTCCTTATTAATTTTTTGCAGAGAAGATTCTATGAACGGGAATATTTTAAAATACTCAAAAAATTTTTCCTTTTCTGTTTTATTAAATAGTTCTTGAGTGTACAATAATATTGCTCGAATAAAAGATTCTAATATATTAAACAGACTTAAATTAACAATTTTTGTATATTTTTTATTTCTTTGGGATTCTTCATATTTTATTAAATCTTCTTTTAAATATGATTTCATTATTTCATCAAAGTTATCACAGTATTTAATTATTTCTAAATAACAATTAAATAATTCTTTTATAACGTTTTTATATCCTTGAGTAAAAATAAAAATGTTTACAAATTCATCTATTGGCTCTGGAACAATATATTCATTATTATTATCTTGTTCTAATGTCTTCATTTTTATTTCTATTAATAATTTCAAAAAATTAAGGAGACGTTCGTTATAATCATAATTTATTATTTCCTGATTTTCTTCATATTTAATCACATAATATTTTAAATATTCATTTAAGAATAAATCATAAATATTCATGTTAAATATTTCTTTAAAATAAATATTTTTATGTATTTCTAATTTTAGATCATTTTTTATATTTTTCAAATTAATTTTATAATCATTTTCTTTTTTAAATATTTTTTTTTGGTCTTCATACTTATTTCTTAAAGATTCTTCATTTTTATTAAATCTATCAAATTTTCCTTCAAAATATTTTACTAATTCAGCAAAATTTTGTTTACTTTTTGGTATTAGAAGGCCATTATATATAATTATATTATTAACATTTATATCCATTTTTAATGCTATAGGAGGATTTTTTGTATTTTCAAAGTAATTTTTGATTAAAGTATTGAAGTAATTATTTTGCAAAAGATTTTCGATGTCTTTATTAATTAAAAATGGATTTAATATATTATCATTTAAGCTCGTATAAATTATTTTTAATAAGCAACGGCAAAAATTTTTGGTTAATTTATTTCTTATTACTTCGATAAAGTCAATGTCATTTATATCTATATTATCAGAAATGAAAATTCCCTTAATGTCGTTTTTTATTGTTTTTCTTTGCTTTTTCAAATTAATTATCAATTGATTTTGAATGAATTCATTATTTAATATAAATTCGGTAATCTTTTTTGCATAATTAGTTTTATTTAAATCCTTGGTTTCAAAAAGGATTTTATAATTCAAATAATTCATTACCATGAATATTTGATCTTTTATAAATTTGGTATTGTATATATATTCCTCAGCCAAAGCATCATTATTTTTTTGAATTATATTAGATATGCTTATGTTTTCTTTTCCATGCAAATTATCAATAAATATCTGATAATAATCTTCATTAAAAAAAGAAATTAATTCTGGTGGTTCATCTTTTTGAATATCGTAATTTTTTACTAGTCTTTGTTTATATATTAATAAAATTATTATTTTCTTTTGTAATTTTGAATCTTCTTTTTTTTCGAAATTATCAATAACAAATTGTATGGAACTGATTTTATTTAAATCTCTTTCAGAGAATTTAAGTATTAATAAATTTTGGTCTTCAGCCTCATTGAAAGCTTGGAGGATAAATTCAATTTCATATTCGGCTTTTATCGACTCGATATTTTCAACAGTAGTCGATTGTTTATTAATAATGCCAAATTCTGTTTTTATATCTATATTTTCTGTTAAATAATTTCCCCTGAAAATATCATAAGCTATTTTACTAAAAGTATAAATAATATTTTTTCTGTGCTTAATTTTTTGTAAAAACGAAATGAAATTAGGAGCACTTGATTGATTATAAATATCTAAAACCATATTATTATAATTAGTTGGTTTTACCCCCGCATTAACCATTGAAGCAATAAGATCTTGACAAAATGTAGGCACGATTTTTTTGAAAACTTCTTTAACTAAGGATTCTTCATAATCCATTCCTTCTTTTTTATTGATTTCATTATTTTGATTTTTTATTTTATATATAAGTCCTTCGAAATTGTGTAATTGGCAATTAATTAATAAATTATCTAAATCTATTTTTAAATTAGGATTATTATTAAATGAAGAAATAAGTTCAATATAATCTGCAATTTTTTTAGCGATATTTTTATCTCTATCATCCAAAAGCATATTAAAATTAATAATATGTTTTTCGAATCTGTTTAAAAAGGGTGGATCTAATTTAAGATTTTTGATTTGTTTATGATTTACTAAAACGATAACATGAAAATCTTTATTTACTTCTGAAGATAATTTCGCATATTCAAAGGCAATTCTCGCGAATTTTTTATCACCCATTACAGTAAAGTTTTGATTAAATAAATCATATAATGAAGGATATATCATATCCAAGTCTTTTAATATCAAAATATTATCTGATTCCATTATATATTTTATTTTATTCAAAATTTTTTCACTATATCCTCCAGAAGTAATATCTTTATCATAAGCACTACCAATTATTTCGATATATCTTTTATTTTTTGAATTTAATAAATATTTAACTATATCCCTTGCATCATTTCCTTTCGAAATTAGTAATAAATATCGGGTGTTTGAATCAGATATATTCTTATTAACCGCATCTAAAACTGAAAATGGTTTTTCAGATTCTGCCCTTATATCATAATAAGGTTTATATGCATCTTTAAATATTTGTTTAATTTTAGTATTAGATTCTTCTAAACCACTAAAATTCCTATCCAAAGCATGTAAACCAGCTTCAGTTAAAATTTTTTTTGTATCGTCATTTAATTCCACTCTTCTTTCAATTAATTCCTTCATTGCAGTTTTGATTAAATTATAGAAATCACGATTACCATGAAAATCTTTATTTTCATTCAAACTTCCCTGAATAAATTTCATATATTCAAGATAAGTTTTAGCCAAAATTTGTAAAAAATAAGTATTTCTATCAGCAATATCTTTATCCAAAGCTTGTGCAATGGCTATTGCAGTTTCTTCTAAATCTTCCTTTTCATAATCGGTAATAGATAAATTTAAAGCTCGATTTATTTTAGCAGCGTCTAATTTCCAATTTGATATTCCTAAAAATGGAACGGAATCTTCAATATCTTTTTCTAATAAATAATGAATAATTTTTAATGGGTTATTTATAGATCTTTCTGCAAGGCCCATTTCATCAAAGAAAACCAAGGTTATAATTTTACTTTTACTTTTTTCACTATTTATCTTGGCTTTAAGTGCTTTATCAAAGACTTGTTTAATTCCTTCTGAAGTACTAGTGCCTGATCCTTGATAATAATATCTATACAATTTTCCTTTTTCTTTAAAAATCTCAGCATCTGAATATTCACCTTTTAATGTATTATATAATATTTGGAAGCTTAAAGATTTTCCTGTACCTGGTTTACCCACAATTATTAAAGGAACTGCGTTGTCAATGCAAATATAACAAGTAAATAAATTTTCTCTTAAAGCTCGATTTAGTGCAATCCCTTGTTCAGTTTCGACTGCCATTTGATTAGTGATTATTTTTATTTCATTTTCAGGGATTTTCACAAAATCTTTAAAAATTTTTTGTTCTAATTCTTTTGCTAATTCTTCGCGATATTTTTTTTCATTTAATCTTAAATAATAACATAAATATAATGTCATATTTAAACTATCTTTTAAATAATCAAAGTTATTTACATTATTTTCTTTTATTTCATTTTTTTCTTTGATTTCTTTTTTTTTAAGAAAATATTTTATGAAATATTCAAAAAATATACCAAATCTTCTTATTTCCCTTAAGCTTACTGAAGATCTATCGAATTTTTTCCTCATAAAGTCATGACATATAGAAATACTTTCAATTATTTCTATTTTTATTTTATCTAAATAATCTTCCTCTATCTTATCAAAATCGGGAATTATTTCCTTTTCTTTGAATCTTGTAATGATATCTATTATAGTATTTTTTATATATTTTTTTTCATCATCTGGTAACAAAGAACCAAAATCAAAAATAAAATTAAGTAATGAATGTGGCAAAGGATTTACTGTATAAACTAGATTATTTAATTTATTATTATCTTTTGTATTATAATAAACCAAGCCACTTTCTCTCATTTTTTTTGTGATTATTCTATAAGGATTACACGCACCTAAAAATACATAATTATCGTTAATTTTTTTTCCTAAGTAAGTTCTATTACACATAATCTCAGTGAGTAACCCTAATGAATTGCAAGTGTTTATTTCATCAAAGAAAATACAAACGGTTTCTTTTTTATCTTCTTGTAATTCATATTTCCTATTAACTTCTTCAATAAATTCTATTATTTTTTGGTCAGTGATACCCGCATGGATTTGTAATTTATGCCAATTAGGAGTTCCTTTTCCATATAATATTGATAGCATTTCCAATAACTTCGTTTTCCCCACACCTGTTTCACCCATTAAAATAACAGGAATTCTTGCTTCGATGTATAATAGAATTACAACGATTTTAATGAAGTTATCAGAAACGAATATATAATTTCCTAATTTTGCACAAATTTCTTTCAAGTCTTTTATTTCGAATTTATCTAAACAAAATATATTTTTTATTTGTTCCAAAAATTCTTCGTGATTTAAATTTTTGTAATTTGTTAATTCATTTAAAATATCAGTTTTTTTGAAATTAATTACATCACTAAGTTCTTCCATCTCTATATTATTTAATATAGGATTGCCTAAATTCCATAACAATCGCAAATTTTTATAATTTTTTTCATTTTTATCATTATTTGATATTATGCTTAAGGAAGAAGCATCCCTATTAAAAAATACTAAACTAGGTTTTATTTTCTCAAAAGAAAAAATTTCTTGCTTATTTGATTCATCAGCTAATTTCATTAATTCATCTTCTTTTGCTTGATTTTCGTTAATTTTTCCGAACATAATTCGACTTTCGTCTTGTTTTCTTAATAAAATAGAATCATAAGGAGATCTTGTAAATACTTTAGTTAATTCGATAAAGTTATAAATTACTGGCTCTCTTATTCTTGAAAGAAAAGCAACAGCTTCTGGGTCATTTAAATAAAAACTTTCGGTGAATTTCTTAAATTGAATAGATAGTATTTTTATAAAATTCATCTTTTGATAATAATTTTGATTCGCGACGTTGAAATATTTATTAATTATCTTTTCGCACTCTTCTCCTGTCTTTGTTATGGGGGCTTCTAAGCTGATATTTTGCATAGAAATTTCGTGAGTATCATATATAGATAAAACTTCTGCTACTATCGAAATGGGGGAATCTCCGATACATTTAACTCCTTCTTCTAATCTTAAAGGTTTCAATTCTTCAATATAGATATTATTAAATAATTTCAAAAATGTATATTTTTCATTGAAATTATAATAAACTTTTGGTATTTCAACCATTAAATTAATATCATATCCTAAATAATATATATTCCTTTTTGAGTCGATATATTTCATAATCAACAGTTTAAATAATATTTCCCTTAATAAATCATCATTATCGGTTTCAGATAAGTCCAAATGCAAATAGTTTTCTTTTCCTTCTTTTAAATAAATTTCTAAATTTAATAAATTTTTTATAGTATAATCTCGTGTTAAAGTACCTCCTATTGGCAAATAATAATACTTTCCTTTTTTATCCTTGACTTTATTTTTTATTTCCGTTGTTTTTCCATATCCAGAATATTTAGCAGAATAAACTTCTATTATTTGGAAATCTTTGTACTTTTTTTCGGTTGAAGTAAAAAAGGATTCATTTAATTTATTTTTTTCTGGGATTGATTTTTCTAAAAACCTTGCAAGGCCGGATTCATTTTTTTCATAAAAAAATAAAATATATGAATTTATTTTTTTATTCTTTTTTTCTTTATATAAAATTTTTATAATTCGAATAATCTTTTTTATTATGGAAAATTCTAGACATTCAATATTTGTTAAGACAAATAAAGTCGGTTTATCGCAAAATATAGCTCGATAAAGGAAAGCTTTGATATTTTCGATAGTAGTATCTTCATTACATATTAATAAAGTATTAATTATTGGAAGATTATTTGTAAGATTTAAATAAAGATTTAATATATGATTAATCATATCATCATTATCGCCTCTTTTTACTCTTCTATATAAACCAGGAACTAATTTTGTTTCTTCTAAAACTTTATTTTGCTCATATATATCATCAATTACAATATCATTATTTTTAAATAATAATTCTAAATAATTATTTATATTTTCAAGTTCATTTATATCTTTATTATATTCATATTCAATTTTTATATTATTAACCCTATTTAAGGTGACTGAATTAACCAAATGAAAAATATTTTTATTTTCTCGGTTTTGCGTTTGGTTAAATAATTGAATAAATTGCTGACCGTAAAAAAGCCTCAATAAAGGGAATTTCTCATAAGCACTTTTTATTAAATTTTTGAATTTATTATTCTTTTCTTTATAATCGGCCATGATATCTTTTAAATCTTTTTCTTTTTCGTCCTTTACTATTGAGTCTTTTATATATAATTTGAAATCTACTATATATGGATAACCAGATGAAAGCAAACTATTCAATATTGAAATTAATTGTTTTATTTTATCAATTAAATTTATATATTTTTTCGAGTTTATTTCTTGATCATTTTGGACTTCATTATTTTCTTCATTTGAATTTCTGGAATTATTAAAAGATAGTAATAATTTATTTTTTAATTCTTCTAATCCTTTAACATCAATGCTTTGCTCTTTTTCCTTTTCTTTTTCTTTTTCTTTTTCTTTTTCTTTTTCCTTTTCGTCATTTTTCTCCTTATATATTATATTAAAAGAAATATCATTATTAATCTCGTCTTTAAAAATATTCATAACAGATTCATCAAGTATAGCATTAACTTTAGCAATTGTGGTTGCAGGATTTTCGGTATATAAATCATATACTCTTTTAATTTCTCCATAAATTTTTTGATAACTTGAAATACGTGGCCATATTCCTTGATTATCATTTAATTCTTTCACAAAAACTTCTATTAATAATTTATCAGTTTTTATTTCTTTATTATTAAATATTTTAATAAAAAATTCAAATACATAATATAAATTATCTATATCAGAAGTTTGTAATTCCGATGCGGCGTTTTCAACAACAAATTCATTTAGATTTCTTATATCTGTATTAGAATCCTTTAAAGTTTTAAGGAATTCAATGGCATCTATTTTTATTGCTTTAAAAAATTGGATTAAAGGAGTTTCTTTGTTTATATCAAAACCTTTTTGCAAAAGCATCTCAATAGCTTCTGTTATATCTTTTTTGTTTACTCCTTCTAATCCTAATTTATTATATGAATTGTTAATAGCATCGAAATATTCAGTTTTTTCAATTTTTTCTATTTTTTCTAATTGTTCGTATTTAGTAATAAAACATTTTATTCCTTCTAGTAATTTTAAAGTCTTACCTCTTTTGGAATAAATAATTAAATCATTTAATAAATCATTTTTGATATATTCTTCTTTGTTTAAATCTTTAAATTCTTCCAAAGTGAAATTAATTTCTTCTTCCAAATTATAATTATAAGTTCTTATTATATTTAAAATCTCATAAACGTTTTTAATTTCAAAAAAATTTAATTGCTTTTCTTCTAAGTTTATTATATTTGTTAAAATTTCATGGTAATCTTTAATAGATTGTTTAAAACGTTCATCTTCTGATACTTTGTAATTATCTTTATTTTTTTCATATATAGTCATAAAAAATTTTGAATTTCTATATTTTATTTTTTTACTGTCTTCCACTGCTTCATAATAATCAAAGATTTCATTATTTTTAAAAAAATTATCTTCTGCTAATAAAAATGATATATTCATATTAATTAATTCATCTAATTTATTTTTGATTAAAATTATTTGTTCCTTTTTTGTCTTTTTGTAAAATTGGTTATAATAATCATTAATTAATTCCAATTGTTGTAATTTTTTTTTGCATTTTTGGAGGGAATCTTTTAATTCCTCGTAAATCTTATTTGCTTCGTCTTCATTTGTTAATACTTTTATTTTATCTAAAATTATATTGTCATCAGAAATTAAATTGTTCATTTTTTCGTATTGAACATTTTTATTTTTTAAATCCTCTATTATTTTTGTTTGAATTATAATTGAATCTTCGACATAAGCACATCCCTTAAATTTTTCTTCTATATTTTTATTAACATTTGCTAAGAATAATCTGAAAAATTCAAAATTTGGAGTTTCTTCCTTTGTATAAAAGTCATCTTCCTTTAATATTTTTTGATCTATTTTTTTAACAAAATTCACACTAAAGTCATCATCAGGTGATTCTCTTAAAAGAGTTATTAAACTTTCTTCATCTATAACACCAGAATTATTTTGATCAATGAAAAATGAGATAATATAATTTTTTATTTTTTCAAAAATATTTTTCATATTTTTATTCTTAAGTAAATAAAGATAATAGTTAGAAGTAAATTTATTGAATTTATTTAATTCATTTAACTCATTAACTATTTCACCTAAATTAATTAAAATTTCTCCTGCATAAAAATTTACTGTTAACCATTTATCTATAACAGAATAAGAAATATTACAATTATTTTCATTTATTAATTTTAGTAAATTTTGGAATTTTTCATTTATAAATAAAAGAAAACTTCCATTTATGTATAATTCTGGAAATATTTCAAAAATGCTTTCCATATCATTAAAAGTCTTTATTTGTTTCAAAATTTCCTGATAAAATTTATTTTTCATATTAGGGGTAGAGCCATCATATAATTTAAATAATTCATTATCTTTAATTAATTTAATATTTTCTTTATATTTTGGACATTCACTTGTGATTCCAATATAACTGAAAATCTTTTCATCTCTATTTGAGCTAGTGATAAAAGGCTTTTCTGAGCTATAATAATAATCTTGCTCTTTAATAAATTTAATTATTTCTTCAGTTGTCATTTTGTTGTTTTTAATAAGATACATTCCTTTTTCGTGTATATTATCACGATATTGATTTATAATATTTATGTCTATATCTTTATCTTTTTCTAAAATATTTTTTAATAGTAAATATTCTTCTATTTTGTTTTTATTTTTATAAATATCAACCATTTTTTCTAATATATCTTTCTTGTTTAATAAACTATATGGTCTATTAAGAGGTTTAAATTTAACATCAATATAGTTATAATATATATAAATATTTTCAATGTTATCATTAATTTGAGGAATATTTAATTGAAGCCCTTTAAATTGTCTTTTATCACTATCTATAATTGCTATTATTTTCTCTAAATTATCTTGAATAATGTTTAAACTACTTTCTATATTATCTCCCATATTTATAATATATTGAATATCTTTTATTTCATTTATTATTCTAAATAATTTATTTTGAAGTTCTTTAATCTGGTTTGTATTCATTTTTGGCCTTATATCATTAAATTTTATTTGCAAAGGAATCACTGATATTAAAGTGAAAAATATTTTGCAAATTTCTTGGTCATTTATCATTTCTAATAATTTATTGATATCACAATTGGCAAAAATTTTCAACATTATTATATAAATCATTGTTCTTTCTTTTGGTTTAAAATTATCTTTTATAAATTTATCTTCTATGTAATATTTTTTATTTATGACTCTTTCTCCTTCTTTTAATTTTATATTTTCTAATTTTGTAGGACTAATATTTAAATCACCACAAACTTTAATGAATTTCAAAATAATATCATCATATAAGAAGAGATCAGTAGTATTCGAAATTTTCTGATTTAAATTTTCTATCAAATCTTTTTTAATTGTACTTTTTATGTTATTTCTTGAAGCAAAAAAATAATTTAAATATTCAGTGAAAAGATTATTTAAATAAACTAGAGGAAAATAATAATCTTTAGTAGATTTACCAATTAATAAGACAAAATAATTTTCAGCTTCTTTTTCTAGTTTATTTCTAAAGATTCAAATACTGGGGATTGATCATTATTTTCAAGATCTTTAACATTAATGAAAAAGTTATTAATAGGGTTATCCAGTACTACTTGAAAAAGTAGCAAGAAAAATTCTTGATCTTTATTTTTATAAGGACTTGCATTTATCAAATAAAAATCAAGGTTGATATAAGAACAATTAACAAAACCCCATTGCTTCTGAAAAACTGCAAATCTTAAATCCGAAAAAGATTTGTTTTTTGTTGATAAAATAAAAAAGATATTATAATCTGAATCATCTTGGAAATTTTCTAATTCTTTTTTTAAATATTCAGGTTCCTTTGATTCAATTCTATTTTTATATTTTCTTTTTTTTTTATCTATTGTTATAAGTCCATAATCTTCATTGCCAATTCTAGTGTCGCTGTATATTGTATTATTACCAGTTGTTGTCGGTTTTTTACCACTTTTTATTTGTTCAATAAAATTCTTCAAAATCTCTTCTTCTTCTTTTGAAATATTTTTATAATTATCTAAATTTAATTCCTTTATATCTTGGTTTTCAATATCAAAATTAAGTTTTTCCTTTATAAATTTAGAAATATCTTCTTTACTACTATTTTTTGATATTTTATTTGATTCTTTTTTCTTCATTTCATCTCTTAATTTAATAAATTTCATGAGAGAATCATATTCTTCTTTTTTAATTTGTTTTTTTTCTAAACATTCATTTAAATCATTCTCAGATAAAGCATTTGAACCTAATAATGTATCAGCAACATCACTATCTAAACCGAGATTTTCAATAGATTCTTCGGATATATTTAATTCTGTTTTTAAATAATTCAGAGCATCATCATCATTTGTTTCTTTTGTTATGGTTATTTTAATCTCTTTTTTTTCTTTTAAAGAATTAAAATAATTAATATATCTAGCTAATTTAATTCTTTGACCAAGATTTAATCCAAGTTTTTCCATATCTTCTTTTTTTAGTTGCTTTAAATCATTTTCTTCTTTTATAGTATCTAAATTTCCTTTAAAGCCTATAAATTTTTCAAAAAAGGTTTTTATCTCTTCTTCGTTTTTGATAGGTATGTTTTCTTTTATTTCTTTTGGCTTAAATTTGTCCTTATTTTCTTCCAAATATTTTGTTATTCTTTTTTCTGGTCCTATTTTCATTTTAAGATCGTTTTTGATATTATTGCTGTCCAGCATATATAAAATATCCCCTGAGATTCCTTCTTTAATGAATTTATTTTTATCATCTTCTTTCAAATTGCAATTTATTGACAAATCTTCTGCAACTTCTTCACAAGTTGAATCAGCTGAAATTTTACACTCTTTCATTTTTATATATTTAAAAAATTAAAAAATTAGTTAAGAATTGAAATTTTTAAATTATTAACTAAATTCTTAACTATTTTTTTAATTTTATTTATGGGGATTGGGGATTGGGGATTGGGGATTGGGGATTGGGGATT
>NBJL03000155.1:0-16453 GCA_002087855.3 Entodinium caudatum | reverse complement strand
AATCCCCAATCCCCAATCCCCAATCCCCAATCCCCAATCCCCATTTTATCAGAATAAATAGTTAATTTTTAAAAGTTTCAACAAATTTTATTTAATAATTAATAAATTTTAATTAAATTTTTAATAAACACAGAATTTAATACTTATTTTTCATATAAATCAATTATATTAATTATAAGATGTTTAAATTAAGCTTCTTCCCTCTTCTTCTTTTTCTTTTTATCATCTTCTTCTTTCTTTTTCTTTTTATCATCCTTTTCTTTCTTTTTCTTTTTATCATCTTCTTCTTTATTATTTTTTTTCTTTTTAACATTTTTTTTCCCATCTTTTTGGTTTGGACGCTTTTCAATTTTTATAGTACTCTTGATTCTTGTTATTAAAATATTATCACCTCCTAATAATTCATATAAATCCATAACATAGCTTATTGTTAAATTGAATTGCTTTTTAATTTTATCCATTTCATTGTCAAAGTAAGGATGATTAGTGAATGAATCATCCCAAAGATCTGGTCTTTTTAATTCCGATATTAATTCATTATTTTCTTTTTTCTCAGAATCTTGTGTTAAACCAGAAAGATATTTAGAAATAAATCTTCTTATTGCAGTAGATAAATTTAATTTATTAATAATACAATTTTCATTAAGATTATCAAAATAATTTTTTATTTTTTCTTTTTCATTTACCCCTAACAATTTTTTATATTCATTGTTAATATTAGCTTTTATATCATCCCAACATAATTGTTCGAATAAATTATAAAAATCTATTAAAGAATTCACAGTAAATAAATTAATGTTGTCTTTACCAACTCTATTATTATCTTTTATAAATTGCTTAATTTGACCTAAATGAATAATGGAAGGCATATTATTAATAATTTCATTAAGACTATATTCATTTTTATAATTTTCTTCCTGTATATAATTAATTAATTTTTGAAGATCAAATAGAAATTCACTTTTCTTTATTTCTTTATTATTTTCTATTTCATTAAATATTGCATAAAGTTCGTCTTGATTCAATTTTCTTTGAGGTTGATATTTTTCAATATAATTAGCTATAATTTCAGTATTTTTCCCTCTATATCCTTCAAATCTATAAGTGACAAAAAAAATATCATTTCTAAATTGTTTAACTTGTGATAAAACATACTCGCATAAATTTTCTTCAATTTTATCCAAATTCATTTCAATACCATCATAATTATTAAATATGACTTCTCCATTTTGTGTAAAGCATTTCCTTAATGAGCATGAAGTAATAACTTGTCTTAATTTATCTTCACTACAAATTTTAGGTATATCTTTTTTTTCCGCATCTTGGATATTAATCTGTTTTTTTAATTGCTTAGTATAATTTTTGTGAATTGAATCATTTTCATTATCATCACTAAAATTAATAATGCTATTAATGAAATTATTTTGAATCCTTATAAGACTCTCATAAGCAGCTGCTAAATACATACCGAAACCCAAATCAGATTTATCCACTAAAAAGAAAGCAATTTTTTCTTCTTCATAATTTTTTATTTCATGTACAGGCATTTCATCTCTACAACCATATTTTATTGATATGTCTTTTACATTGTTCCAACCTTGTTGAAATTTTTTCATTAATTTATCAAATTTTTCTTCATCACCATTGAAAATATTATCCTTTAAATTTTCTTTTTCTATATTAACCGATTTTTCTTTTGCGTCTTTCCTTTCAATGTTATAAGAATAATGCTTCCTGAAAGAATTGCTTATTTCATTTAATATTGGGATATTTTGAAGTAGTTCTATTTGATGATTTTCTTTTAATATTTTATTTAAAACAGGATATTTTTTATAGGCATCATTAATATTTTCAAATTTCTTTCTTAATAGGTCAATACTTGGACAATTTGATAACATAAAGAATTTCAATTCTTTCAAATAAGAATGATTTTGGTATTCAACTTCTGTTGGTGGATATTCTTCATTTATTATTTTTTTCAAAGCTTTTTTATTCAAGTTTAAATAATGAGCATTTTCATCATAATTTTTCTTTAAATTTTTAAAGGCATTACTTTCATAGTTTGTTATTGAAGCATCTATTGTAGAATTTATCTTAATCTCAAAAGCTTCTCTTTTTTCTTTTGTTTCAAAAATTTCAGGGGATTCTTCAATATCTTTTTCTATTGCGTAATATAATATATTCATAAATTGCTTTATATCTTTGATATTATTCATTTCTTTAATTAATAATTTTATAATTTTGAAATCTTCTTCTAATATATTAAATATACTCATTTCAAAAATTTCAAGTGGCTTTATTTCTTCATCTGATAAAACTCCTATTATATTTGAATAAAAAATATGAGAATATAAGATAAAATTGAGAACTCTGAAAGTGACATTGTCTATTTTTCTATCTGATAAATTAATATTAGTTTTAATAAAATCATTTTTGAATATTAATGTAGATTTTTGTTCCTTGTCTTTAAACTTATTTCTGCTTTTATTTTCAACAAATTTTTTATATTCATCTAATAACATATTAGGCATTTCTTTATCTGCATAATAAATCCCTAATTGACTTTTTCTCGCTTTATCATCTAAAAATATTCTTATATGTCCTTCTCTTCTAAATAATTTATGATGTTCTCCACCAATTTTTTGTTCACAATTATTACATTTGCTAATTTGAGTAGGAAATCCACAAGGATTAACACTATAAAATGCTCCACAAGAACATACATATGCCCCTTCATCGACTCCTTTTGTTTTTAAATGATTTTCAACTGCCTGAAATTGATTTGAAAAATATGAATCGCTGCATAATGGTATTCCAGGCAAAAATGACTCTTTTATAATGTTTGAAGCTTTTGCTTTATTTAATAGAGAAGAAAATAAATTGTTTTTTGAATACAATACCGATAATAGAATAAATTTTAAAATAAATAAAATAATTTGAATTTTTTCTTCATTGAATTCATAATCAACAGGAAGTTTTGATTTTAATCTATCATAAAAGCCTTTTGATAATAAATTATCATAAAATGCTTTTATTCCTGGAGAAATAATTATATTACTTTCTTGAATTTTTTGCCAAATTTTGATAATATCTTCATCTATATTAAAATCATTTTTTTCTGTTAAGTATTTTGGCATAAATTCATTAGCTAATAATGAATAAAAATTATCAATTAAATTAATTATATTTTGTTCATTGTTCTTTGCTTCTTCAATTTGTTTATCTATATTTGAATTTAGATTTAAATATTTTTGTCTTAAATTAAATATGCAATAATCTTTTTGTTTATTATTATTTCCATTTTCATCTACATTTTGCTTATCCTCTTTATAATTTGTAATAAATCCTTCTAAAAATCCTAAATATTTGTTCTCAAGTGGATATTGATATATATCTTTTCCTTTTTTATTCAATAATTTTAGCATATATATTTTAACCAATCTTATTTCATTAGGCTGATTATCCTCATTATTTTCAAAATTAAGTTCCATGTCCATTTTCAAGTCATCCGAATTAAATTCTCCTTCTAATTTTAAATCAATATAATGAGTGGTATATCTTTTAATATAAGCTATTGAATATAATTTTAATAAATTAGTATAAATCTTATCTCTTCCAATTTCATTCTTTTGTATTCTTATATATGTTTTTAATAAAATTTTAAAATATGTAAATGCTGGTGATTTAAATATTTTTTCGCAATACATATTTTTATTTTCTAAATAGTAGTTCTTTTTTAATTTAATAAAGAATTGTTCTATTTTACATTCGAAATAAAATAATAATATATGAGTAAGAGGAATATTAATTTCTTCTTCTATTAAATTATATATTTTATTTTGATCCCTTTCTTTTTCTGGTTTTTTAAAGTTTTTAACCAATATATTATCTTCAATATTCTCTTGTTGATTATTTTCTTCATTGTCAATAGGCTCTAAATCTGAAAAAATCAATTCAAGAATTGGTATTGATTTTTTAATTAAGTTATTATTGTTACATATTATTTCAAATATTTTGTAACGGTGATCCTCATTTAGAAAGATTCTATATTCATTTAATAAAATATTTATAAATAATGAAGAATATTCATCAGAATTTTCTCCTAAATTTTTTATAAAAATTTCTTTGATTTTATCAAGATTCTTTGCTAATTCTTGTTGGATATTGTTATTAATATATTTTCTTTCATCATCTAAAAGCTTACAAATTTGGATTATATCTTCATTTGCTAATGATTTATTATTTTTTTCTAAGGATTTCATTGCTAAAATCAAATTCTGCAAAGTATAAATTTCTTTAGAATAAAAAGAAAACTCTGAATTAAACTGTCTTAATTTTAAAATATTTGATTTCACAAAAATGATATATTCAAATACTTTATTTTTATCATCGGTTTCACAAAGAATATATAAAATTTGTTTTATTGTAAAAATCATTGATTCAAATATTTTCAATAATTTAATATTAACAATTTCAAAATATTGATAACATCTATCACTTTTTTCTTGTTCAAATTTCTCAGTTACAAACGTTTTTATAAATTCTTCTTCAACTTTTGGTGAAAATTTATATATATCTAAATATATATCAATTAAATAGTATATAAATTCAGAATAATTTAATAAGAATAAAAATAATTTTGTTACATCTTTTAAATAATCTTCAAAATCAGTATCATTGTTATCTTTATTTTTATTAATGAAATGCTTTTCAAAGATTTTTTCTGCATAACTAGTGGAAAAATTATCTTTATTATTTAATTGATCATTTTCCAAAAAATAAATTTGAACAAGAGAGTCTAAGAAATTTAAAATTAATTCAGGAATTTCATTATATTTATATGATAGGAAAATTATATATAAATCATTGAAAAAGGCTTTTATTATTGATAAATCTTTTATTTTCAAAATTTCATTTAATTCATTTATTCTATTAATTTGATTTTTGGTATTATTTTCTAATTCCTCTTTTGTTTCTTTATATTTCTTCTTTGCTGTAAGTTCATTCATATCATCTGGTAAATCATCCCTTAAAAGGTTTTCATTTTCTGAATATTTTTCAATTATATTATTAATAATGAAAGTTTTCATTTTCCCAAAAGTTTCATAAGTTGCTGGGACTTGTAATCCCAAGATCATTTTTAATGGTTGTTTGATATTAATGAATTTGTAATCTATATTTTCAATGAAAGAATCAATTATTTTATTATAAATAGCTTTATTATAAAATATATACGAGGATAAAATATTATTTTTCTCAAATCTATATATATTTTTTGTCAATGCTGAAAATATTTCATTTTTATAATATTTTTTAAGAATAGATAATATATCAATATCTGTATGAAAACTATTTGAATCGGTTAATATATCTCTAATCGTTTCAGTGATATTTTTACTATTTTTAATCAAAACTTCTTTTAATTTGCTCATTAAATAATCGCTTTTGACAATTCCTTCAGAAAGTTTTTGCTTATAATCATTTATACTAATCTGATTTTTTTTGTTTTTAAACGAAAATTTAATTTCACTTATGCAATCATAAATATTATCATGTATAATTTGGTTCAAGTTAAATAACATATTTATAATATTATTTTCTTTGTTAGATATTAAGGAAAAAATATTATATTTAGTAGTTTCACCATTAAGATTATCTATTGTTATTTGAAAGAAATTATCCATCAAAGGAATTTGATCTTTTATTATTTTATTTTTGTCTAAAATTTTCTGATTATTGTTAATATTTAATTTTTGCTCAATTAATTCTCTTTTCATATAAACAATAAACAAATAATATTTTAAAATATTTGTGGATTCAACTCTTTCAATACTATCAATAATATTTTTAACATAATTCATTTTATTTAAATCTTCTTCTTCGAATTTAATAATGCACAAATTTTTTTGGCTTTTATAAAAGAATTCAATCAAAAGTTCAAGTTTTTTTGTTGTTTCAATTGAATCAATAACAATTTCTAAAGAATGTTGCTTTTTAAATATTAAATTTTCATTTTTTATTTCCCTTATTTTAAAAATAGGTTCTGTTATATTTGAAAATGTATATATAATATGTCTTAATTCTGTTTTTGGTATATTTTTTAAATATTCACTGACATTTGCAGCATATGATTTATTATATGAATTTTCAATTATTGCAGCCAATTCCTTTTCTCTTTCAACAAATCCATTAATATTAATACAAGATATTATATCTTGCGATAAAGTTGGGGATATTAATTTAAAAATTTCTTCAGTTATTTTATTATTTGGTAAATTATTTTTATTGTTTGTTAGATTAAATACTAAATTCTCAATTACTTCTTTATCACAGCTTATTAATTGCTTTTTTAGATTAATTTTAATATTTTTGTCTTCTTCGATATTTTCGTAATTAATTAATTCTTCTACTTTATTATTAATTTCATTCACTAGTTTGACGTAATCTTGACTCAAAATATTTTCGAAAGAAATAATATGCTTTTCAAATCTATTCAAAAAAGGTTTATCCTCATATTTAATCATCTTTTCATCAACTAGAACAACTATTTTGAAATTATTATTTATTAAAGAAGTTGATTGATTATTAGAAAATGAAATTTTTGCACATTTATTCCCATTAAATTCCGAAAAATTCTGATTAAATAAATCATATAAAGAAGGGTAAATAATTTCAAGGCCTTTTAATATTAGTATTACTTCATTTTCCATTTGCATTTGAATTTTATATAGCATTTCCTCAGTATATGATTCACTTTTATCTCCTTTAAATTGACTGCCAATATATATGACACTTTGCTTTTTTTCGTTTTGAATTATTTGTTCAATTAAATTTTGACTCGTGCTATTTTTTGATATAAGCAATAAATATCTGCTATTAGAATCCATGAAATTATCACTTATATTTTCAATTATATTATATCTATGGTTAATATCATTATATCCTGATATTTCATAAAATATTTTTTTCATATCATCAACAGAACCTTTATAACCTCCGAAATTTCTTTCAATTGCCCTGATTGCAGAAATATTGCGAATATAATCTGGATCTTTTTCTTTATTTTTATCATTCTCTTCTTTTAAATATTTCATAGTATTTCTTATTAAATGATAAAAATCTCTATTTCCATGGAAATCTTTGTAACTAGTTGAAGCTTTATTGTTTCTGAATTTGTCATATGTCTTCGATAAGAATTTAAATAATTCTTTGTTATCATTAAAAATATTATCATTTATTGATTTCGCTATTTCATTTGACGTTGCGATTAAGTCGTCTTCATCAGGTTCCTGACCAAAAATTCTTATACCTCTATTCATTTTAGAAGCATCTAAAGCATAGTTGCTGATTCCAAAAAAGGCAACTTTATTATCCTCTCTTTCTAATTCAGCATGTAAAACTTTTAATGGATTTTCTGGGCTTTCTTCAGCTAATCCCATTTCATCGAAAAAGACCAAGCTTATCATATCGTTGTTTTCAGAAGCAAATTTTCTTGCTTTTTCAAAAGTTTTTAAAACTCCTTTTGATGTGCAGGTTGTGCTTCCTTGAAAAGGATATGACATTACTTCTTTATAATCAGGATTTTTAAAAAATTCATTATCTGAAGATTTTCCTTTCATATTATCTAAAAGAAGTTGAACACTTAAAGTTTTACTGTTTCCTGGTTTTCCGCATATTATTAAAGGAACTTTATTTATCAAACAAAACAATTCACAAAAAATATTTTCTCTGAGAGCATTGTTTTTTGCAATTCCTCTTTGAGGATTAATATAAATTTGATTTAATATAAATTTACTTTCTTTATTGGGAATATGCAAAAATCCCCAATCAAAATATTTATTCCTGTTAATATCTTCTAGCTCATCTAATATTTTACAAAGTTCTCCTCTCAATTCTTTTGTTGGTAATCTTAGATAATAAGAAATATAGACACTTAAATTAATAGCATTTTTTTTTATTGAAAAATCATTCTTATCTTGAAAATCTTGAAAATGCTTGTCTTTTGCGGATAATCCATAATCCATTCTTTTCGATAATTTCATCAAATATTCATAATATTTGATAAACCCTTGATAAAATATAATAAAATATTTTACATCCCTTAAACTTACAGAAGATATATCACTTTTTTCTTGGATAAAAAAATGACATTTTCCAACAGTTTCAACAGCTATATTCCTTAATGTGACATCATCAATAACTTTTCTAATCATACTAGCAATATATAATTTTGTGTCTTTTTTAGATAATTCACCAAAATCAATTACATAATTTAATAATGAATGAGGCAATGGATTTACTGTATAAACCAAATTTTTTTGTTTTTTATTATCCAAATTTAATCCAAGTTCAAATTTTTTATTCTCGTCTGATAAAATGCGATAAGGATTACAGGCTCCTATTAACACATACCTATCAGGGAGATGCTTTCCTCTATATGAACGATTGCAAAATATTTCTGAAATTAAACCCATTGAATTACATGTATTTATTTCATCTAAAAATATCCATATTTGACTTTCTTTAACTTCTTTTTCAATTTCTTTAAACATTTTATCTCTTCTTGATATGAAATCATTTACAGTGTTTTTACTTTCTTGTATTTTTGGTTCGTTTTTTCCCTTTTTCGTTTCTTTTTTATTTTTTGTTTTCTTATCTTTTTTTTCCTCTTCTTTTTCTTTTTTTTCTTCTTTTTTCTTTTTTTCTTCTTCCTCCTTTATCTTCTTTAAATTTTCTTCTATTTTTACAGATTCTAAAAAATAATTTTGTTCTTTCAAAATCAAATCCTCATCTTCTTTTTCTATTTCTTTGATTTTTTCATCTAAAAAATTAATAATTTCTTCATCTCCTATTCCTTGATGAATATTTAAAATTTTCATTCGCAAATTATTTCCTTTGTTTTTGATCAAAGATAACATCTTTATTAAACTTGTTTTTCCGCAACCTGTTTCTCCCATCATTATTATAGGAATTCTTGCTCTTGTTTTCATTAATATATGTATCATTTTTATATAATTATCAGTTGTAAATACATATGTAGGGAATAATTTTTTTATATTATCTGCATATTGTTTTTTCTTTGTGTCATTTTCAGCTCCACAAAGATCTAGTATATCATATAATAATTCCTTTTCATCTTTTTGCTTAGGTGTTTTTAAATTTTGCAATTCTTTTCCAGGAATTTGGGAATTATATAATTCAGAAAGACGATTATATTCTTCCTTTCCACAAAAACTCGAAGGTATTATTTTAAATAAAATGCTGGATTGATTATCATCAAATGCTATAATACTTTGTTTTATATTATCATATGTTATCTTTGTTTTTAACTTTTCTTTGGCTAATTTATTAATTTCTTCCCTATTTCGTTCATCTTCTGATTTCATAAAAATTTCTGTTTCTTTTTGTTCCTTCATCAAATTCTCATAAGGACCCTTTACAAATAATTTAGTGTTATTTATTAAAGAATTTATGATTAATTCTCTTATTTCAACCGTTTTTTTCCTGCCTAAGGAATCATTGTTGAATTTGAAAGATAAATTTTCTCTTAAAAGATCCGGAGATAAAATGATTGATTTTGTAAATCGTATGAATTGATCAGATAATAAATTAATAAACATATTTTTTTGATAATAATTTGGATTCTTGATTTCAACATTGTCTTTATTTTTTTCATTGAAATAAAAATCTATTAATTCCTGACATGATGTTAATTCATTCTTATTTTTTATTTTTTGTTTCTCCTCAGAAGCTGGATTTAAAGGTAATATTTTATTTGATCTCAAATGAATATTATTTTTACCAATCGTTTTATCTAATAAGCCTTTAAATATATTTGAAACTATTTGAATATTTGAATCTTCTATTCTTTTCTTTTCTTTTTTATTAAAATCTTCTTCATATATTAAAGAAGTCAATTTTATTGAATGGCAATTACAAAATTTTAGAATTTGATATTTTTCTATATAATTGTTTATTTCATTATGTGTTTCTATATATATTTCTATTTGATTTGGGTTATAGCAAAATGTATAATTATCATAATCATAATATTTCATTACTAAAAATTTAAATAAAAATTCCATGACTAATTCATTTAATTCAGTAAATGTTAAATCTATATTCATAATATATTTTTCTCTTTCATTCAAATTCATTTGTTTTATAATCCTTTCATATAAACTTTTTCTTGTGAAGACTCCTCCTATTTGGAAATAAATATATTTTGTTTTTGTATTGTTTGTTTTAGAAATAATGTAATGAGATTTTCCTTCTCCACATGAATTTGATTTGATTATTGTTATATTACTTAATTTGGCAAATTTATCTAAATATTCATTATTATTTATTTTATCCCCAAACTTAAATTTAAAAGCTTGCACATCCCTAATATTATTAAATCCATTTTTTATCTCACTTTCACCATCTGAATGGAATATAATTAAAAGACTTTTCATACTATTTTTATATGATTTCAAAAATTCATCAACTTTTTCAACTAAAAATATTTTATTGTCTTTATTTAAGGAATCTGATTTACTTATTACGAATAAAGTTTGACATGGACATAAAAACACTCTGAATAAAAAAGATGTGATTTCTTCTTTGGTTGTCTCCTCATTACATATTAAAAGAGATGAACGTGTTGGAAATGAATTTGTTATTTCTTTATAACATATAAACAATTTTTTATCATTATTCTGCTTTGAAGTAGTGGAAGTATAAACACCTTTATATTTTTCTTTTTCATCTTTTTCAGTTACTTGATTGATTTTATAAATTTCTTCACAAGAATTGATATTATTTTTACTAAATATTTGCTTACAAAATTCAGATATATTATTCATCATGCTTATAAAAGAATATACAAAAGGATCAATATTTTGATCATTATAAGAGGAAGAAATTTCATTTTCTGAGATAATAGTATTTCTTCTTTCATTTTCAGTTTCATTCTCATTTTCCTTTATATCCTCTTCTTCATCTTTTATACTATCATATGAATTTTCATCTATAGAGGCCTCACTTAATCTATCATCAATGTCATCATTACTCTCACTGGCATTGAAATAATCCATTTCTTTTATGAAATTAAAATTTGAGGAATATGATAATCTAAAGTTAAGATTATATTCAAAATTTTCTACAATTTTTGATATTTTATTATTTGTCAAAGATTTAAATATCGGTAAGAGATTATTAAAATTCTTGGATTTAATATTTCTATTAATATACTCGAAAGTTTTTCCATAAAAAAATCTTATATATTCATTTTCAGAATAATATTTTTCTGTTTGCTCTTTTATTTCTATTTTTAAGTTATATAAATAATTTATCAGATTTTTTAATTTAAATTCTTTCCCAGACATTTTGCAATCAATATCAGAATAGTCATAAGTTTCAATTTCATTACTTTTAATTTTTCTGATACTATTAGAAAAGATCTTTATATAAATCGTATAATTCTCAGGTTCTGGTAATCCTATATTAAATAAATTATTTAAATAAATGTTTAATATTTTAAAATTTTGTATTAAATCTACAAATATTTTGACATTGCTATAATTGTTATCTATTAATTTCTCGTTATTTTTTCCTTTTTTCATATACGATTTCATTATCAAGGCTTTGCCTCTTAATTCTTCTATTTTTTCAAAATCCAATTCATTTGTAATGTTTTCTTTAATATAATATTTAATATTCATACTTTCATGAGTAACTTTCACTTCTGAATATTTTAATATAGATGAAATTATTACAGATGATGACTCTGATTTATTTAATGATTCATTATATAATGTTTTAATACCATTATAGTTTTTTATGTATCTTATTATAAATTCTCCTAAGTAATCTTCATCACTTTGAACTGTGAGAACATTATTTATTTTTTTTATCATTTCTGAATATTTATATTTTTCTGTTTTATATTTTTCAAAAAATTCTACTGTTTTTATGAAGCCTTGGATATCATTTTCTTGTAAATTTTTTTTAACATCAGATTCAACTAAAAAATTGAGTAAAAGCTTGACATTAATTTTCATTTTGGATTTTGCAAAAATTAAAGGTTCAGGATTATTTTGAATGATTTTCAAAAATTCAAAGAATATATCTCTGTTTTTTATATTATCCTTAATATTTTTATCTGTTAAATCTTCAATTTGTTTTTCCTCTCTTAAATAGATATTAAATTGTTTTAGAAATGAAATAATTTCTTCTATTTTTTTTATTTCTATATTTTCTTTTTTTAAATCTTCTAAATATATGTCAATCATTTTAAACATATCTATTTCTTTGTCTTTTTCAATTTGTTCCTCAAATAAATAAAATAATTCTTTCATTCCCAAAAGTATATAATTAATCTTGTTTATCCAAGCAAATAATGTTATATTTTCTTTTATATTATTTATATTATCTTTGCCAACATCCAATTGGAAATATTTCTTTAGAAAATTTATTTCTTCGTTTAATTTATTATTGTCTTCTTCCAAAGCAAGTTCTAATAAATATTTTAAACTATCATTATCATTTATGCTTTCAATTTTTTCAATTTCAAAAATACTTTTCATTTGGTTAAATTTTTCAGCTGCAATTAAAATTAATTTACCTTCATCTATTTTTTCTTCATTTGTATCATTTCTGTTTAATAAACATTGTTCTTCATAGATATTTTTAAAACAATACGAATTTATTAACACATTATAAAGCTCTGATTCTTCATAATATTTAATAATACCAATGTAATCTTCTGTTTTTATATTTTTATCAAAATCCTTTAATTTACTTTTCTTGAAGGAAAGAATTAAATCTTTTGTTTTCAACATTTCTCTCATTTTTGATTGCTTAAAAAAATTTTCAAAATATTTATTAATATTTTCAAGTTTTTTAATTTCTTTATCGATATTCATAAAATCTTTTTTAAATTGGTTAAAAAGCTTTATAGATTTACTTTCAGCATCTTTATCGGATAAAAAAAGTAATTTAAATTTATATAAAGGTTCCATACTCTTAGCGAAATTATCAATAATGCTTGAAGCCTTTTCGTAAATTAAATTTTTTTCTTCAAAATTTTTTCTTATTGATGAAATAATGTTAATTGTTGTTTTTATATATTCATTCATTTGATCTGGATCTTTTTCATCAAAGTAATTATTTTCTATTAAATCTTTAAGAATCTTTATGTTATCTGTTATTTCTATTCCATAATATTCTTCTTCATTAATCACTTTTAATTTACTAAATAAAAGCTGAATATTTTTCTTATTTTTGAACTTTGATAATATATATGGAATAATAGTTGTATCCTTTGTTCCAAAAATATTTTTTGTATTAGATAAAAAATGATTTATCATCTTTTCTTTTAATTTAATTTTCTTTTCCAATTTATTGCTTTCTAAGAAATAAATATATATTTCCAAAGTAATCTTATCGGCAAGTTTGGATGGAACAATATCCAAAAAATCATTTATTTTTTCTTCTCTGTGATTAATTAATATTGATAAAACATCAGATAAATTTTTTTTGAATTCATTTATTGATTGAGTTGAATAATTATCAAATTTATTACTTTTGACCCAATTATATAATTTATCTGAAATTGTTGGATTATAATCTTCTTCTGGAATTATTTTAATAATATATTTCAAATATTTAATTCCTCTAATATTTGTAATTACCTTTGAATAAAATTTCTCATAAGTTTTATTTTTCTTGAAATATTTATATAAATGTTGTGAAATAATTAAATTTAATTTTTGTTCTAAATTTTCTTCCTCTCCAATTCCAATCCTTGCTTTTTCTAATAATAAAAATTTATCTTCATCAGTAAAATAAGAAAAATATATATTTAATTTAGGTATAATTTCTAAGTAATATATACTCTGTTTTACTTTTTCATTTTTAATATAAATTTTAATAGTACTAATAATGGCTTTTCTCAAATTACTTTCTTCATTGGATAAATTTTTTCCTTTATCTTTACTAATATCTTTTTCATCTACAATAAATTCAATTAAATTTATTAATTTATCTAAATTATTATCTTTAAAAGCATCAATGCAAGCATCTATAAGTTCATTAAAACTCAAGAAAAAATTATTATTATCACTTTCTTTAAAGAGAATTTCTCTATGAACCTGATTTATCTTTTCTAAATCATCTTCTGGCTTTATTTTAGGAAATTCTAAATTAAGTGAAATTTGTCCAACTTTTTTTAATAAGTCTAATAAATAATCAAAATTCTCATTGATAAGTTCAATATACTTAAAAATATTTGTTTCCATTTGAAGCTTGGCTAAAATATCTTTTTGTTTATCACATAATTTCATAAAATAAGTTCGACATGACCGAGAAATATAAAGATCTTTTTCGTCTTTAATATTTTTAATTTTAGATAGTGTTTCTAACGTTTTCTTTTTAATCCTATCATTCATAAAAAAGAGATCATAATCTTTATTTTCATTACCTTTGCTATAAAATACCAAAAATGTTGCAATGAAGATAATTTCAGTTCTTGTTGCATTTAAATCATCATTTTCTGTAGAGTTTATTTCAGCTTCATCTTCATCTTCTTTTATTTCTTTTTCTTCTTCATTTATATCCTCTTTTTCTTCTGATTCTTCTCCTTTATCTTCTGTTTCCTCATCTTCTTTTTTATCCTCTGATTCTTCTTTTTGTTCTTCCTCTTCGACTTCACCTTTGTCATATTTTTGGATTAAATTAAAAGGCCAAGATTTACTATCTTTTTCTAAATTAGAAAAAATTTCATTAATAAATTCATTGATTTGTTTCTTTGAATGACATATTAAAGCTTCATAGCGAATTTTATTTTCTGATATTAAATCTAATATAATAGAAATATTTGATTTTTTGGTTTTTGCTGATAACAAGAGGAAAAATATTGTTTCAAAATATTAAATTAATGTCACTTTATTTCTATACAGAAAAAGAAGAATATTCAAAAGAAGAATCTGTTAATAATTATAAAGATTTATTCAAGGATTATATAGATAATCCTCCAACATTATCTGATGCTCTTAATGAAATATTTATTAATTCTGGAGTAACAGAAGATAAATTACAAGATTTAATTGGAGATATAATCTCAAAAACAGAGAAGGTAATAAATAAAAACATAAAAGAAATAAAAAGTAAATATCCAAAGGTTTCATTAGAAGATGCAAAAATAATATCATCTTATACATGCAAATCAAAAGATAAAAGATATAGTCCATATAAAATTCTAAATAAAAATTTAGTTTCAGATAATAGAGAACAAGGTTTAAGAAATATTTCAAAATATCTTTTTATTTTATTGAAATCATTAAGAAAATTGGATAAATATTATCCAAATGAAAAAGAAAAATATTTATATAGATGTATTAGATCAAAAGTAAATATAAATTATGATATTTTTAATAAAAAATTAGAACCATATATTACTGGTAAAACTAAAACTTTTTGGGGTTTTACATCAACTTCTCCTGATATAAAAATGACATATAATTTTTTAAATGGAGAAGAAAATAATAAATGTGGTACTATATTTACATTAGCTGGAAAATTTTGGGGATATGATATTACTTTATTTAATTATTTTAACGAAAAAGAAATATTATTAGAACCAGAAAGAAAATTTATTATAGATGAAGTAATACCTCCAATAAATGAAATTATTCATATTAGATGTGATATGCAAGATAATACTCTAATATTAAGTGATGATATAAAAAAACAAAGTATAACTATCAGTAATTCAAATAATGATATTAATTATGATTATTTGTTAAAATATATTATAATTGGAGATGGAAATGTTAAAAAATCAGATATTCTATCAAGATTTGTCCATGGACAATTAAAACCAGAATACGAACTTACAATTGGTTGTGAATTTGCATCAAAAAATATTGAAATAAATAAGAAAATATACAGATTACAAATTTGGGATACTGCTGGACAAGAGAGTTTCAAATCAATTACTAAAACTTATTATAAAAATAGTGTATGTGCAATTATTGTTTATAATATATATGATAGAAAATCTTTTGAAGATATACTTTCATGGATTGAGGACGTCAAAGATATGGCTCCAAAAACTATCACTAAAATTTTAGTTGGACATAATATTAAATCTGAAAATAAAAGGGAAGTTAGTTATAATGAAGGAAAAGACATTGCAGATAAATATGAAATGTTATTTTTTGAAGCTTCTTCTATAACTGGGGAAAATATAGATAATATTTTTTATGAATCTGCAAAATTAATTGATAAAAAAATAGAAGAGGGATATTATGATTTAGAAAATACTCAATGTGGTATAAAAAAACATAACCAAATTGAATATCATCGAGTAGATAAAAAAGAAAAAAGCTGTACAATAATATAAATTATTACTATAGATAAATATTTACCATTAACTTTAATTTTATTAATTATTTAATATCATAAATTA
>NBJL03000153.1:7880-18295 GCA_002087855.3 Entodinium caudatum | reverse complement strand
CCCAATCCCCATTATTTGATATTATATATAGTTAATAAAAATATTTTGATTATATTATAAATAAGAAATATATTAAAGTAATAATTTATTAAAAGAAAAAATTTTAATTTAGATTATTATTCTTAATTATGTTGAAAAAATCTTTTTATCTCATTTTTTATATTTATTCTTATTTGAATTTGGAATTGAAATAACTCCCCTTGGAGTATTTCCCAAGATTTTCATTATATCATATTCTTTATAGCCTAATAATTTCATTATTGAAGCAATAGTTATTTTAGCATTTGAAGAAGGATCAATTTGATTCATTAATACTTGAAAATTTTCTCTCAAATTTTTTAAAGCATCATTGTTATCTTTTAGAATATTATTATTATTACTTTCCAAATTATTATCTATAGTTCTATAATTCTGTGGATAAAATTTATTAGCGGAACTATAAAAGCAATTTTCATTTTTATTATTTATATTATTTTGTTTAATATAAGGATCATTCCTATAATTATTTTTGTATCCATTGATTTTACTTTTTCCATCTAATTCATTCAAGATATCTTCAAAACATTTATCTTCGAAAAAATGATTATCATTCACATCGTCTTCTATGAATGATATTCCTAAAAAATTGTGATTATTACTGTATTTCATTAAATTTTTGTTCAAATTTTGGTTTTCTTCTTTGAGTTGCTCTATTGTGCTCCTTAATATTTCATGGTTCTTATTTGAGGTCTTGTTTTGGTGTAATAAATTAGTGAAATTAAGATTTAATACGTTAAAATCTTTCTCTTTTTTCTTGTATCTTTTTTCTAAAGTTTTTAAATTAGATTCTAAATCATTTATTGTTTTCTCTTTTTCAAAAGATTCACTTAAAGGCAATTTAAATTTATTTAATTTATCTTTATCTTTCTCAGGAATGAAAATGAAATCTTCATATGATAAATTATTATAGGCATCTTCCCATTTTTCTTCAATAGTATTTTTTTTGTGGGATTTCCTACTTTTCTTATCTGAGTTGGAAGAATTATATTCAGATTTTATTTTTCCTAAAATATACCATTTATAATGTTTATTATTTATTGGCAAATGAACACATTTTAAAATATTGAAATTATCAGGAATAAATTCTTCAGGATTTAACTCATGATTAGTATTAATTCCATTGAGGTTATTTTTTTCATTTAAAAATTTATTTTGACTATTTATATCATCAATCATAGAGATTTTTTCATTTAATTCTTTTAATTTTTTTTGTAATTCATAATTTTTTTCTTTTTCTTCATTTATAATTATATCATATTCTTCCAATTTTGCTTCCTTATTTTTTAATTCATTATTCAAATCGGTCAAATCTTCATCTTGTTCTTTTAGTTCATTTTGAAGCTCTAGAATTTGTTCCTCTAATTCCTCATTTTTTGCCTTCAAATTTTTTATCATTAATTTTCCATTTCCATTTATATTAATATTATTTAATTGCTCGCTACTTAAAGTATCGAAATCCATAAGATCAAATTGATTCAAATCTTTTTCTAAACTAATAATTTTTGCTTCCTTATCCTTATTATTATTATATAGTTCTTCATATTTTTTTTGTAATTTCTGGTAATTCTCAGAAATTTTAATATTTTTTTCGAATAAATCATCAGCTTCTTTGTTTACATTGTTATTATTTTCAATTTCTCTTCCCAATTCTTTTTTTAATTTCTTTATACTTTTTTTCAATTCTATATTTTCCTTTTCGAATTCATCTATATCTTTATTCATTTCTTCGTTATCTTCCAATAAATTATTTAAATCTTTATTCAATTTTGATATTTGTCTATCTTTTTTAATTAATTTATCCGATAAATCATCATTTTCTTTATTTAGTTCATCAATTTCTTTATTTGCCTCTTTTATCTGATCTTCAAATTCTTTTATTTTTGAATTTAATTCATCTATTCTTTCGTTATATTCATTTTCTTTTTTTTTCTTTTCATTTTCTGAACCGTTTTCCGACAATTCCTTTATTTTATTTTTTAAATTAACATTTTCTTCTTTTATTGAGTTTATTTCTTCTTCTAAATTTTTTTTGTTTATTTCTAATTCCTTTATTGTATTAATATTTTTAGATTTTTCTTCTTTTAATAAATTAAGTTCTTCTTTTAAATCATTGTTTATTTTATTTTGTTTAGATAAATCTAATTTTATATTGCTTAATTGTGATTTTAAATTATTATTCTTTTCATTTTCTTCTAATAATTCTTTTATTTTTTGTTTTTGTTGCTCAATAATATCATTTTTATTCTTTTCATTTTGTTCTAAAATATTTATGTCCTCTTTTAATTTGGCTTTTTCACTAAATAATTGCTTTTTTTCATTATTATAATCAAGTATTTCTTTATTTAATTTTTTAACACTATTTTTATATTTAATCACTGAATTTGAATGTTCGGAAAGGTCTTGACTTAAAATTTTTATTTCATTTTGTTGCTCCTTGATTTTATTTTCGATATTTGAAATATTTGTTTTTAATGTATTGTTTTCATTAGTCAATTTAATAATTGTTTCTTTATTTCCTTTCAATTCTTTTTGGAATTCATCACATTTTTTTTGGGATTTATTAATTTCCTTGTTTAAATTTGTTATTTTATCATTCAATTCATATATTATTTTTTCCTTTTCTTTTTGAAAAGATTTTAATTCATTATTATCTTTTTGCAAAGAAATATTGCATTCTTTAATTAATTCTTTTTCTTTTCCTAATTCCATTATTTTATCATTATCTTCCTTAATGATTTTTTCTAAGCTATCTATTTTTTTATTTAAATTATTTTCGCTTTCATTTTTATTTATAATTTCTTTTTCTAAATTATTATTCTTTAATTCATTGTTTTTATTTAAATATTCCAAATCTTTGATTTTGTTCTCAAGTTCTAATATTATTTCATTATTTTTTTCCTCCTTTTTATTGAATTCATTTTCTATTTTTTGAATTTCTTCACTCTTTACTTGAATTTGATTTTTTAGTATATTTAATTCTTTTAAATTGTTGTCTTTTAATTCTTTAACAATCTCACTTTCTTCTTTTAATTTATTTTCATATTCAATCTTTATTTGTTCTTTTGTTGATATTAATTTTTTGTTGTCGCTTTCTAGTAATTCTAATTTACTGTTTAGTTCAATTATTTCTTTTTTTAATGTTTCATTTCCATTAATATAGTTGCTAATATCTTTCTCTAATTCATTATTTTTAATTCCCAAATTTGAATTTTTTTCATTCAAGGAATTTATTTCTTTATTTTTATTTTCTAAATTTTCTTCCACTTTATTAATTTTACTATTTAATTCCTTTATCATTTCATTATTTTTAATATTCATTTCTTCAAGTTTATTTATTAGACTCGATTTATTATTGATTTCTATAATTGAATCATTTATTCGATTATTTAAATCTTTTATTTCTTTTTCTTTTAAAGATATAACCTCATTTAAATTTATATTTTCTTTCTCTTTTGAAGAAATATTTAACTTCAACTTATTTATTTCTTTTTCTTTTAATGATATATTTTCATTTAAATTTTTAATTAGTTGTTCTGATTCAATTAATAAATTTGATAATTTTTCATTTTTTTCTTTATTTAATTGAATCTCATTAATTTTTTCACAGTTGTCGTTTTCCAAATTTTTTATTATGTTTTCCTTTGAAACATTTTCATCTTCTAAGCTTTTAATCTTAGAATTTAATTTTATATTTTCATCTTCTTTTCTCACTTGTATTTCCTTCATTTTTTCTAATTTTTCATTTTTTTCTTTAATTTCCTCACTTAATTTATTAATTTCATTTTGATTTAATTCTTCAATATTTTTCTTTTGCTCAATTAAATCTGAATTTTCTTTTTCTTTATTTTCAATATCATTTTCTAATTTATTTACTTTAGCATTTAGTTCTTTAATAGTGTCATTTTTATTCTTGAGATCATTTTCTAATGAATTTATTTGTTCTTTTAATTTTTCTTCGCCTTCTTTTTCATTGATTTGCTTATAATAATCATTTATTTTGTTTTTTAAATAATTAATTGTTTCATTAAGTTCATTAATGATACAATTATCATCTGTTTTTTCTTTTTCTAAGGTTTTTATTTTATCATTCAAATCATTTATTTTTTTCAAAGTTTTTTTACTTTCTAAATATTGCTCATTATCCCTTTTTTCGATTTCTTTTTCTAATTCTTGTATTTTATCTTCTCTATTTTGTTTCAGTTTTTCTGTTTTTCTTAAATCTTTTTCTATTTCTTCTATTTTCCTTTTTTTATTGTAATTATTTTTTTCTAAATCTTTTATTCTTTTATTCAATTCTTTTTTTTCATTTTCATTTTTTCTGTTTTGTTCATTTAAACTTTGAATTTTATTTTTCATTGTAATTATCAGATCATGTAATTCATTATTATTATCACAAGTTTTGTTTTTTTCTTCGTTTGTATTTTTTAATTTTTTGTTTTCAGCTAATCGATTATTTCTGCTTAAATTCTGGGTTTTATTCATATTTTTTTTTTCGTAATTTTTTATTATTTTTACAAGTTCCTCATTTTTTTCTTGAAGGTTTTCATATTCTTTTAGTTTATTATTTTGTTCTTGCACTATATTTTCTAATGAATTTATTTTTTCTTCTAATTCTTTTTTATCTATGTGATTCTTCTTTTGAATTTCTAAATTATTTATTTCGTTGATTATTTTCTTTTTTTCTAAGAACAATTCTTTCATTGATAACTTTAATAAATCCATATGAGTAATATCTTGTATGTCTTTATTAATATTAATTTTATTATTATTAATGTTATTGTTGTTACTATTACTATTATCTGATAAATCATTAAAAAATCTTTTTTTGAAATCTCCTAAACTTAAATCATTGGGACTTAATAACCTTTTATTTATATTTACTGATTGGTAGATTTGATTCGTATTTAATTTTAAATTTTTCTTTTTTATTCTTTTATTTATATTTAATTTAATCACGTTATCGATACTTTTCATTCTAATTTTGTTCATTTCATTATTATTCGAATTTTCTCGTTTAAATGAGATATTATTCGAAGTATTAAATCGATTCAAGCTTTTAGTTTTGTTGATATTTGATGAATTTTGAAAATTTTTGTTTTTGAAGGTGTTTTCTTCTAATTTATTTTTAATGTTGTTTATATTTTCTTTCAATAATGTTATTTGCTCTTGAGTGTTTTTATAATTTTTGTTGATATTATTGAATTTGAAATTATGTAAATACTTGTTGTTCTCTTGTAAATTAAATGTTTTATTTAAATCTTTTTTTGCTTTAAATGTTTCCGAAGTATAATTATTGTTATTAATTGGTAATGTTTTATCAGTAGATATATCATTAATAGTTATATTTTTATCCAAAATTAATTTAGTGGGTTTATTTACTTTTATGTTACAAGAAGAAACATTTTTATGAATACCAATTATGAATTATATTTAAATATCAACGCTTTTATTTTTTCGATCATACTTAACTTTACTTATAGTATAGGGAATATAATTTTCATATTATATAATACAGTCATGTCTTTGGTTTTATTAAACTATTATATTTCTTCAAGACCTTTTTATGATACGACTATTTCATACTTAATAGGTTTTTTTCATATGTTATATGCTTGGACCTCTTTATTTACACTGTTTTTTTATTTCATAAGAGTTTATCAAGTGTCAATCGTATATATTTCTATTTTATTAATATTGTTATGGATGTACTATAACATGCATCAGAAGATGAACGATGAAATAACTTTAGATAAACCTTTTCATCAATTAAGTGATAAATTTTCTATATTATTATACATTCGATACATTATTAACAAATATAAAACGATTGAAACAAATTTGGCAGATAAAGCCAAAATTATAGGTATTATTTTTTTACATAAGAGAGAATGTCCTTTACCTGATTGCCCTTCTAAATTCAGCAAAAAAAAATTTTATTTACCAATAACCGACGAATGGTCCAATCCTAATAAGATGGAATTTAACGATAGAGTTTATTTACAGAATTTCATTATATTCATTTACGATTATTTTTTATCCAAAAATTTTTATGACAACGATATTTTAATCAATTTATCTATGTACTATTTACAAACTATCGGAAATTACTGCAAAAGTATGTTCTATCATCAAAAAACAGGAGATAATACGATGAACATCCAAGAAAGACTTATGCACTTCAGAGCAGGGGAACAAATATCCAAAGCATTAATTAAATCTTGTCGTCCTTCAAACGAAATTGCGGCTAATTTAGAATACGTCAACTTTTCCCAGTTTTTCAAATATCAAAACCTAGCTGAAAAATTCAAAGTAAATATAATTAGAGATGTGCACTTGTGTAAAGAATTTTGGAAACAATTAGTCACTAAGGATTTAAAAAGGAAGATATTGGACTTTAATGAAATATTCGAACTTACTGATAAAGTCAGATTAACGAAACAAACTATCGATAAATTATGGGAGGATATAATCGGGACTTATAATGGATATAATGAATTATTTGAATTATATGAAAGTTATGTAGAAAGTATCAATGATGATAGTTTAACATTGAGAGAGTTACTCAAAATAAAAAATAAAAATTTCGCTATGGAAGGAATATTTAATTATTATAATATTTTATTTTCTAATGATACTTGTATAATAATATGTTCAGGAGATAAAAACAAAGAAGGAACAATCGAAAAAGTAAGTTCGAATATTACCGAGTTTTTCGGGTACAAAGAAGAAGAAGTCAAGGGTATAAATATTGGGGCTTTAATGCCCAAAATGTTTGAAAGGGAGCATACTGGGTTTATTAAAAAGCATATTGAAATTGGTGAAAAAAAAGTCGTGGATAAAACTTTTAGAACTTATGCGAAAGATAAAAATAACGCATTGCTTGTAATTAATTTATCGATTAAGTTATTCCCGATTTTAGGAGAAAATACTTTTTTTTGTGCCATGATGACAAGGGAAGAAATTGAGGATATTATTCTATTAGATGCGGATTATAATATTCAAACTATGAGTGGGAAATTACATGATATTTTTGGATTAAGTAATGACTTATTCCAAGAAGTGGAAATTCCTTTTTGGATGATATGTAAAGAATTCATAAGACATTTTCAGACTTTTATGATGAATAATTCGAAGCTGAAAAATATTAATCAACTTCAACTGAAAAAAATTAAAAATAGTTTAAAAAATGAAGGCTATATGACCCAAATGAATAACCATAATGAAAAAGTCGATTTGAAAAAATCAGATATTTCAAACATTTCTAAAGATGAAAATAAAATGGAAGTCACAGAACTCGATTTCGAAATAAACGAAAATGCAGAAGTTGAATGGGAAATATCAATTCCAAGTTTTTTAACTAATTTTCAAGATAATTTCCTAAGTGCTAAAACCATGTATATGAATAAAAAAAATAATGCAGAAAAAAATAATAAAAATGATAATAATTTACAACAAGAAGATGACCAAGATGAAACAGAGCTTTTGATCAAAAAATCAGATAAAGAAAATAACAAAAATAGTAGTGAAATGAAAATTAATAAAAAATTATCAGAAAAAAATAACCCTAATTATATAAACAATGATCAAATAAAATCTTTCCAGAACGAGATAACTAAATATCGCAATTTATTTTCTTCAGGTAATAAACAAAGCATTTCTGATCTTATAAATATTTTAGATAAAAAAAGAACTTCAAAAGATAAAATATATAAATTTATAGTTTCATTTAACCAATTAATTTATGGAGAAAAAAGAGTTGCTTATATAATTCGTTGTATAGATAACAAAGAAGAAGTTGACAGTAAAACTTCAGGAAACCAAAATCAAGAAAACGATAAAAAAAAAGTGGGAAATACCAGCCTAGTAGATCTTAATGAGCAACGAAAGAAATATTTCGATAAAAGCAATTATTTAAAATACATGAATGAAATATTTAAAAAGACTGAAATACAAATACTAAGATTGAAAACAAATATAGAACAGTTAGATATTTTAGCAAATAATGATAATAATGTAAGGGATGCAATAGATAATTTCCATAAAGAAATTCGAAAATATAGTAGAATATTTGGATTAAATAATATAAATGTTTATGATGACGGTGGTTCACAAGCTTCATCGCAATCAGATTATGCCAATTCAATCACTAAAAAAACCAGAATTCAAGAAATCAAAGCACATATAATGAATAATGTTCATAATTTTTATACCTTGATTTTAATTAAATTCCTTTTTATCCTATTCATGCTAGGAACGATAATTATCGGAATTGTTACCATAGTAAAATTCGGATCTTTGCTTTCCAGTATCGAAGAAGTTGATTTATTGCATAGTAATACTTTAAAATTGGGATTTAATTTCTTATTTTTTTTGACAAGAATTAATTCCTTTATTGCTTTAAGTAAAATAAGGAATGATTTAAATGATACAATTGAATACAATATATATTCTAATAATAATACTTTAACAAATCATAAAAATATTGAAAATGTTTATAGAGCCTTTATAGAAAACGAGAAATCTAATTTAGATTTGTTAATTCAAGATTTGGAAGAACTTTCTTATAAAGTAATGTATTATTTTTCTGATTCTATTTCCGATTTTCAACAAAGAGAATATTATTTCCAGTTTATTTCTTATTATAAAGGAAAAGATGAAAAATCAGGAGGGGAAATAAGTTTCCCTTTGAGTATTGAATTATATATTAGTATATTATTCAGATTAGGAAAAACAGAAAAATTATTTTTTCCTTATAAATTCCCAGAGGATGATACTAATTCAGGGGTTAAAAATGTAACTGAATATTTAAGTTTTATTGCCTTGGATAATCCTTATTTAACTGTTGTTCCTTATCTTTTAAATTTATTAAATAATAACACACGAGTTTGCTCAGAAGAAAATAATAAAGGGGGATTTGGAATTTATCTCATTATTATAATTTATAGTGTAATCACAGCAATTTTTGCAGGATTTTATTCTTTCTTTTTATATTTAACAAATAGAAATATGGAAGAAGGTATGTTAAAATTAAGTAAAATTGATCCCAAATTAATAGGAGAAACTATAAATACAATAGAATTTTTTAATAGGAATGCTCTTAGTAGATATATCGAATTCACTGATAAAGAAAATAGGGAAGCAAATAATGAAAAAGAAAATAAGAATAAAAAGAAGGCAAAAAAAGGCAAAACTATTAAAAAAGAAAAAAAAGAAGATAAAGATGATAAAAAAATAAAGAAGACGAAATCAAAAAAAGAATTTAAAAATATGGCTTCAGTAACAAATGAACAAAATAAAAATAAAGAAAATAAATTAAGCAATAATAATAATAAAAATAATAATGACAATATTAATAACAATAAATTGAAAGAAAAAAAGGATAAAAAAGAAATAGAAGAAGCAATGGGATATTATGATTCTAGTGTCCATAAGAAATTAAAAATATTGACATTATCATATTTTCAGAGTCTTATATTAATTTCAATTTTTGTTATTTTCGTAATAATTTTAATCATTAATTTAAGTAACTTTTTATCTAATATAAAAGAATTACTAATAACAAAAGATTATTTTTCATATGATCACATAATCAATATTCTTGAATTACTTAATATGAAAATAAAAATGTCCAAAAGAGCAATTAATATGACTGATTTTTCATACTTATCAAATTACGCAAAGGATTCAGAAAAGTCTGTGATTGAAATATATAATCAAATATCAAAGCATAAAGCCTTAAAAGATTTTTATGAAAAAAAATATATTTCTAGTATATGTTCAGTATTATATGAGGAATCCACTAATGATTTCTCAAAATGTAAAAATGATACTTTAATCGGCTATACAAGCAATGTCGAAGAAGTCAAACATATTTTCAATCAAAAATTGGATAATATTTGGCGTGAATTTGAATTAAATTCTGAAAATGTGAATTATACTTCTTTTAGTGAATTCAGCACTGAGGATTATGGAGAATTGGAATATATAAGTACTCAGTATTTTTCTAAAATAATTAATATTTATTGTGAAGTTATAGAAAAAAGTAGAGAAGATTATGGTTCATTAGAAGAAGGAAATATTAAAATTATTATAATAATGATGATTATTTTTATGTGGATTTTTTGTTTATATGTTATTTTTATTTATGTTAATAATTTGATACATTTATTACTTATTTCAAGATGCATTTTTAAAATTATACCTACTAGAGTAATTAACCAGACTAAAGATTTGGAAGATTGGATTGATGATAAATATTAATTAGATTATTAAATAAGAATAATATTTTTTAATTGTGTATATTATTATTTTATATTATTTTATTATAATAAATAATAATGATTTCAAAAATAATAATGGGGATTGGGGATTGGGGA
>NBJL03000151.1:17441-33879 GCA_002087855.3 Entodinium caudatum | reverse complement strand
GGGATTGGGAATTGGGCCCAATCCCCAATCCCCAATCCCCAATCCCCAATCCCCAATCCCCAATTATTAAATCCTTTATCAAAAAAATTAATTATTAAAAATCTTTTAATTTTAATATAGATTTATCTAAATTAATATTTTATCTTTTGAGCTCACAATTATATTTATATAAAAATGTCAGACCAACCACAAATTTCAAAAACCGAGTCTACTGTGGCAGAGGAGGTTTTTGAAGTAACGGAAGATCACATCAAGAATTTAACAACATATATATGCAACCTCTCTTCTGCCGTAATTGACGCTGATGTAGATAAAATAACCTCTTTGCTTTCAGTAGAACAAAACAAAAATATCCTTAAACTTTTTATATCAGAAGAAGCCTCCAAAATAATTTGCCTCACGAAAAAAGAAGAAGAAACCAAAGAACCAACAGACGAATACACCTTTGAAACAGAGCCTACTTTTAAGACCTATCAAAACTCGACTATTATTTTCATAAAAAGAGTTCCTAGATTAGACTGCTCTAAACAGAAATTGATAAAGAGAGACATACAAATGCTTAATTTCGTGGGAGGAAACGATATAGCGATGTTTGACTATATGTCGAATTGCATCCAATCCGCATTTAGTCCTTTATTCAACTCGTTTCAAAAAACGCTTAGACCTGATGTAAAAAATGTCTCAACGAAAATAGAAAGTTGCAAAGATGTCAATCTTAAGATGAATGAATTAGCTATCTTATTAGATAAAGCCCAAACTAATTCAGATGTCTTTGATGTAAAGTTAGAAACTCACCCGTTAATAAAACAAAAAGTGGATGAATATTATGCCAAAAATGATAAATATCCAACTGCTGAAGAAATAAAGGAATTCGTGGATGATAAAACCATGAATAAAATATGTGAAATGATTAATAAATGGAAATCCGATATAATAGCTTTCACAAAAGCAGAAAATGATTTAAGCAAAGGTGATTCACTAGATGAAATCAATTTTTGGAAAAAAGCTGATATTGCCCAAAACAGCATTAAAAAGCAAATTGAAAGTCCAGAAAATAAAATCATGTATGAATTGGCCAAAATGAGCAGAAAAATGTTCGCAATTAATAGTTTAGAAGAAGAACTCAATCTTAAAGACTACGCAAGTAAAGTTGTTTACTATAACATGAATTTGAAAGATATTAATATCATCGCTTTATTAAAAACAACAACTCTATCCGAGATTCCTCCTATATTAGATTCTATATTAGACACCATCAAAAACAATTTAAGGACAGTTTATCCAATTCAACGTAAATTGAAATTGATCGAAAAGATAAAGCAAGATTTGAATAAGCATATTATTAAATTATTAGGAAATAAATTAATGACAATGGATTACGAGGAATTTTGTGACATATGCAAAGAACTTGATAATATATTTAAACAAGTTTGGAAAAACCAAATGGAAAGTTTAAGAAAAATATCCCAAGTAAGAGACGAGACCAAAATTACTATAGATTCTTCCTTGTTATCGAATCCTTTCCAAATAAGAATTGAAGAATTGCAAAAAATGAGAGAAGAACATAAAAATTTTATTGAATTATCACAAAATTTGATTCTCTCAGGCCAAAATGAAAATAACGAAGAAGAAAATATGGATAAAAACAACTTAGAAATGAAGAAAGAAATCGAAGAGGCTTATAATGAATTTTCTAAGGTGGATATTTTAGACTTAAGTGGCAATGGAGAAAAGAATTGGATAGATGCAAAAGATAATTACATAAAAAAAATGGAAGAAATAGAAAACAAAATAAGTAGTTATCTAAAAGAGCAATTAGCCAAAGCTCAAAATTCAAGTGAACAATACAAGATATTCAAACGTTTTCAACAATTATCACAGAAACAACGAATTCATTTAGGACTTCAAGAATATCAATCAGCCTTCGTCGAAGAAATAAAAAATCACCTGAGTGAATTACTAGACACCTTATTATCCGGATATAACAACAACACCGCATCAAAAATGTCAAAGATTAAAAGAATACCAGAAATCAGTGGAAATATCATCTGGTTGAAGCAATTCGAAAGAAAAGCTGCCGCTTTAAGAAACAAAGTCGAAGTAATTTTAGGAGAAAACTGGGAAAATTTAAACGACGGTAAAAAAATAAAAGAATTAATAGAATCGATTAAAAAGAACTCAGATCCAGGTCGCCTTTTGGAAAGATATAATAAAGAAACGAGTTCAACTCCGAGTGATATAGGAAATGAACGTCTTATGGATATCGTTAAAAAAAAGAACGGGTATGAAATCAAAGTAAACTTTGATGATAAACTTATTGATAAATTCAAGGAATTTAGAATGCTCTCAGGTAAAAACTCATCTAAATTAACTCCGTTTTTAAAAGGGAGATTAATCGATTACAAATCAAATTACGTAAATGCGATAGCGTTACAAGAATCATTTAAAGCTTTTCATAATAGTTGCAATAAAATAGTTAATGAACCGGTTATTGATAAATTAGTCGCTCAGCAAAAGAAAGACATATTATCTTTAATTAATGAAAAATATACCCATACCTGGAGCAATTTACCAAAAATACCTGAATTTATTTTACAAATTTCTGAAAAGATTTCGTTCTTTGAAGAAACCGTGAATGATTTATTAGTACGAGTTAATAAAATAGATGGCTTATTATCCCAGATTGAGAATTCTGAATTTAATGATAATAAAGAAGTAATCAAGGAAAAGATAAAAAATATCCAAAAATTACTGGATGAAATCAAAGGATGTTCAAATATGTCCAAATGGATTAACGACATCGATGAAAAATTGCAGAAAATATTAATTAAAAAATTAGAAGATTGTACCGAATTATGGGTAAAAGAATTCCTTTCTCCAAAGCCATTAACAGATGCGATATTGTTACAAGAATGTAGTATTCATAAAGTAATTAAATCAGATCAAATAATATATTTAGAACCTTCATTAAATGACGCACGAGAATTTTGGTATAACGAGTACCATAAGTCAATTACATTTATTCTAGAATGCAATCATTTGCAATATAATAACCCGGAAACCCAGGAAAAAACTAAGAAGCAAAATAGTGCTATAAATACTTATAAAGACAACTCTTTTAGAGACATAATCAAAAAAGCAAATCAAAAAATAATTTTGGGATGTTATACCACTCTAGAAAAAACAATAGATGAAGTCGAGGAATATATGAAGGATTGGAAATCGTATAAAATATTGTGGGAAATCCAACCTAAGACTATATATGATAAATTAGGAGACGATGCTATTAAATGGCAAGCGTTAATGGAGGAATTAAAAAGAAGTCAAAGTAAATTTAACACGGAAGAAACAGAAAAAATCATAGGATCAATTGTTGTCGATTTTTCTTCGGTGAAGAAAAAAGTAAGAAGTAAATATAATGCTTGGCATAAGGAAGTCATGGATAAATTCGCAGAAATAACAAATGAAGGAATGAAGCAATTTATTTCTTTAATTAATGAAGCAAGAACTAACTTAGAAGGCAATTCCTTGGAAAATGAAGGTAAAGATATAATTTCATTTATAACCGAAATTCAAAAATTCACCGAGAATGAAAAAGATTGGGCATTGGAAATGGAAAAATTTAAAAACAGTAAACAAATATTAGATAGCCAAAAATATAGATTCAGAGGAGAATTTACCAGCATGGACCAACTAGAAAGTGAGTGGAATAAATTTGAACAAATCTTACAAAAAAAGCAGAAAGAAATGGACGAGAAAATACCAGCTTTGGTTAAACAAGTCGAAGCTGATAAAATAAATTTATCACAAGAATTGAAAAATTTGGAAAGCTTTTGGGCACAAAATAAACCAGAAATTGCAGACAATCCCGCTGCAGCTTTGAAAGTTTTGGAAAAAACAAGTGAAAAAATAAATTCAATAAAAGATGCCTTTATAAAGAATTGCACTGCTGCGAAACTATTAAAATTAGAAAGCGAAAATCCAAATAGATTAGATAATATAACTCACGAAGTGGAAGATTTTAAAAATGTTTGGAATAGTTTGAATATCATATATTCTAAAATCGACGCAAAAAAAGAAACACCATTTTTAGCAATAAATCCCGATAAAATCAAGAAAGATTTAGATGAGGCTTTGAATAATATGACTTCACTAAGTGGAGATATTAGACAATATAAAGCCTATGAAATCACGGAAAAGAAATTAAAAAAATTAAAAAAAATGAACACAATCATATCAGACTTGAGAACCGAGGCAATAAAAGATCGTCACTGGAAGGAAATACTAAAAAGATTAAGTATCCATAAATCAGTAAATGATTTAATATTAAATGACTTCTGGAAAGCTCCGTTATTAGAAATGGAAAAGCATTTACAAGATATAATAGGTCAAGCCACTGGACAATTAGTACTTGAAACTTATATAAAAAAATCCAAAGATACTTGGGGCAATTACGAACTTGAGATGGTTCGATATAAAGATAAATGCAAATTAATTCGTGGATGGGATGATATGTTCACTTTATTAGACGAGCATATAAATAGTTTTCAATCGATGAGTAATAGTCCTCACTATAATATATTTAAAGACGAAATAGAACCATGGAAAGACAAACTCGAAAAAATAAGACTTCTTTTTAATGAATGGGTTGATGTCCAGAGAAAATGGGTTTATTTAGAAGGCATCTTCTTCGGTTCTGCTGATATAATGAATGAATTATCCAGTGATTACAATAAATTTAAAACAATAGATACTGAATTTACTGGCCTTATGAAAAAAGTTGCTTCTAAACCTCTAGTTTTGGAAGTAATAAGTATTCCTAATATAAAAAATATTTTAGAAGAAAAACTAAAGACAGCTTTGGAAAGAATCCAAAAAGCGCTTTATAATTTCTTGGAAAAACAAAGACAAAATTTCGCCCGTTTTTATTTCATTGGAGATGAAGACTTATTAGAAATTATAGGTAACTCAAAAGACGTATTTAAAATAACACGTCATTTTAATAAAATGTTCGCGGGGATGAATTCACTTTTATGTAAAGATGGTAACGAATTATTAGGAATGGTTTCACGAGAATTTGAAGAAGTTCCCTTCGAAAAGACAGTTAAAATCTCAGATGACCCTGTCGTGTATCAATGGTTAAGAAAAGTCCAGGAACAAATGCATTATACCCTTGCTACAAAATTGGAAAAAGCTGTAACTGAAATATCAGGAATGGATTACATCGGAAAAGTCGATGAATTTATTAATTGGATTGAACACTACCCAGCGCAGATAACTGTATTGAGTTCTCAAATATTATGGAGTGCAAGCATAGAATCAGCGTTGACTGGTATTAAAACTTTGAAAGCATTGCCTGATAATTTCACTTTAGAAAGTGAAGAAAATGTAATTAATAATATGTTAAGTGCTTTATCAGATCAAGTTTTGAAAGATATTAAAGTAGATATGAGGAAAAAATTGGAACAATTAATAACGGAATTAGTTCACCAAAGAGATGTAGTAAGATTACTCAAAAATAAAGGAATTAACAATGTGAACGCTTTCGAGTGGCTTTATTATATGAGGTTTTATTTCAATCCTCAAACACAGGAAATCCTTAAAAGATTACAAATAAAAATGTCAAATGCATCTTTTGATTACGGTTTTGAATATTTAGGCGTTGCCGAAAAATTAATTCAGACTCCTTTAACAGATAGATGCTATTTAACTCTTACGCAAGGGTTATACTTCAGATTAGGTGGAGCTCCTTTTGGACCAGCTGGTACTGGAAAAACAGAATCTGTCAAAGCTTTAGGAGGTCAACTTGGAAGATTCGTTTTAGTTTTTAATTGTGATGAAAACTTCGATTTTAAAGCAATGGGAAGGATCTTTGTAGGTTTATGCCAAGTAGGTGCTTGGGGATGCTTCGATGAATTCAATCGTTTAGAAGAAAGAATTTTATCAGCTGTTTCCCAACAGATCTTAATAATTCAATTAGGACTTAGAGAATATGCCAAGAATATAGATTTAATGGGAAAGAATATAAAACTTAATCACCAAATGGGAATATTCGTCACAATGAATCCAGGATATGCGGGAAGGTCTCAATTACCAGATAACTTAAAGCAATTATTTAGACAAATGGCCATGGTTAAACCTGATAAAGACATGATTGCCCAAGTAACTTTATATTCCCAAGGTTATAAGACAGCAGAAAGACTCAGTTCAAAAATGGTCTCCTTGTTCGAATTATGCAGTAGCCAATTAAGTTCCCAATCCCACTATGACTTCGGATTAAGAGCACTTAAAAGTGTTTTAGTAAATGCTGGTAATTTGAAAAGAAGGGAAGATAAAGAAAGAGAAAAAACAGGTAAAGGTAATGATATACCTATAGAAACATGGGAGCAGAATATTTTATTAAGAAGTGTTTGTAATACGTTAATACCTAAATTGGTAAGTGAAGATATCACTTTGTTTAATAGTTTATTAAAAGGAGTTTTCCCTAATTGCGTAATTGAAGAAGTGAAAGAAGATGAATTAAAGAATAAGATTATTGAATTATGCAAAATACGTAATTTATTACCTGAAACTAAATTCATTGATAAAATATTACAACTTTATTCAATCCAAAAAATGCATCACGGTGTAATGATGGTAGGACAAAGTGGTACAGGGAAAAGTGCCGCATGGAAAATACTATTAGAAGCTTTAACAGCTTTAGATGGAATCAAAGGTGAATCATATATAATAGATCCTAAAGCAGTAAATAAAGAGAATTTATATGGTAAATTAGATCAAACGACTTTAGATTGGACAGATGGAGTATTCACTGGAACTCTAAGAAAGATTTTGGATAATCAAAGAGGAGAAAGCAGTAAAAGACACTGGATTATATTTGATGGTGATGTAGATCCAGAATGGGCCGAAAATTTAAACTCAGTTTTAGATGATAACAAATTGTTGACTCTTCCCCATGGTGATAGATTACAAATTCCTCCTAATGTAAGAATAATGTTCGAAGTAGAAAGTTTAAAATATGCAACTTTGGCTACTGTATCCAGATGCGGTATGGTATGGTTCTCTGAAGATATAGTCACAACAGATATGATGTTTAGTCACTATTTGAAAAGGCTGAAGCAAAATAATTATGATGACACCATGAATTACATTGCGACTCAGACAGGGTCTAATGCTAGTAACATAGTTGAATTTGAAAACAAGGCTCAATCAGGACATGCAAAAGTGCGTAATACTGCTGTGGAAAGTATTAAATCATTTTTTGATAAGAATGGCTTAGTACAAAAAGCTCTTGATGAAGTCGAAAAAATGCCACATGTTATGGAATTTACTAAAATCCGTGTTGTTGAATCAATGTTTGCCTTACTCAGAAAAGGAACTACTAATATAATTGAATACAATGAAGAAAATACTGAATTTCCTTTAGATGACGAAAAAATATATCAATATATGAGTAAATGGTTAATTATTTGCATAATATGGGGATTCGGAGGCAGTCTTAGTTTAGGCAATAGAACCAAATTTTCAGAATTTTTAAAAACTTTGACTTTGGATATAGATTTCCCTAATGAATCAAACTTCCAAATGATAGACTATTTCGTTAATATGAGAGATGGAAAATTCCAAACATGGAAATCAAAAGTGCCAAATACTGATATTGATAGTGGTAAAGTATCTGATGCTGATTTAGTCATACCAACAGTTGATACCGTGAGACATCAAGAAATCTTATGTTCTTGGATTAGTGAACATAGACCTTTCATTTTATGTGGTCCACCTGGTTCAGGAAAAACTATGACTTTAATGGCAACTTTGAAAATATTAACAGATTTTGAAATGGTCTTCATAAACTTTTCATCAAGTACAACACCTGATTTAATCCTAAAGACATTTGACCACTATTGTGAATATGTTAAAAGTTCAAGTGGAACTATTTTACGTCCTAAACAAAGTGGAAAATATTTAGTAGTATTTTGCGATGAAATCAACTTACCGGAACAAGATAAATATTCTACTCAAGTTGTAATTACATTTTTAAGAGAAATTACTGAGCAAAACGGATTTTGGCGTCCCTTGGATAAAACCTGGATTAAATTGGAACGTATCCAATTCGTTGGTGCTTGTAATCCTCCTACAGATGTCGGAAGACATCCACTTAATAACAGATTTTTACGCCATTGTCCGCTATTATACGTAGATTTCCCAGGAAAAGATTCTTTGAGACAAATTTATGGAACTTTCAATAGAGCTATTTTACGTAAAGGAAATACTGAATTGCATAATCAAAGCAGTGCATTAACTGAAGCAATGGTTGAATTTTATACCCAATGTCAGCAACATTATACGCCTGATATCCAGCCACATTATATCTATTCCCCGAGAGAATTAACAAGATGGAAACATGCTTTAAATGAATCAATTAATACTATAAGTGATACAAATGGCTTAGTAAGATTATGGGCTCATGAAGCTTTAAGGTTATTCCAAGATAGATTGGTTCTAAAAGAAGAAAAGGAATGGTGTGATCAATTAGTAGATAAAATCGCCTCACAATGTTTCCCTAATATTACCAGTGAAGCTTTAGAAAGACCTATTTTATTCACTGATTTAATTAAAAAAGAGTATCGTTCATGTGATAAAAACGAATTAATAATAAACATCGAAGGAAAACTGAAACGTTTCTACGAAGAAGAATTAAATGTTCCTTTGGTTATCTTTGACTCTGTTTTAGAACATATTTTACGTATAGACCGAGTCTTAAAACAACCAATAGGTCATTTATTATTAGTAGGGCAAAGTGGCGTTGGTAAAACAACTTTATCTCGTTTTGTAGCTTGGTTAAATAATTTAACCGTATTTCAAATAAAAGCCGGAAGAAATTACGGTGTGAGTGATTTCGATGCTGATTTGAGAGGGATAATGAAACGAGCTGGATGCAAAGGCGAAAAAATTTGTTTCATTTTTGATGAAAGCAATGTTTTAGGTCCTGCATTTTTAGAAAGGATGAATGCTTTGCTGGCTTCTGGTGAAGTTCCTGGGTTATTTGAAGGCGATGAATATATTTCATTGATTAACATGGCCAAAGAAAATATGGATCGCGATGCTAATACCGAAGAAGAAATATATAAAGCGTTTATTAAAGGCGTTCAAAGAAACTTACATGTGGTATTTACTATGAATCCTTTATCGCCTGATTTCAGTAACAGAGCAGCTTCTTCACCTGCTTTGTATAACAGATGTGTCATTGATTGGTTCGGTGATTGGTCCAGAGATGGTTTATTCCAGGTCGCTAAAAAGTTGACAGAATTAGTAGAATGTCGTCAGGAAAATTATAGCAAAGATAATTTATCCCCGGATGATATGTATAAAGCCTTAGTTGACTCTATTACAAGTTATCACGTTATAATAAAAGAATTAAATGATAAATTATCCAAGAACGCCAAAAAGTTTAATTATATAACTCCAAGAGACTTTCTTGATTTTATTAAGCATTTTACCAATTTACAAAAAGAAAAAAGCGAGGAATTAAATGAACAGCAAGTTCATATCAATAAAGGTCTTCAAAAAATTATTGAAACAGAAGAAACCGTAAGTGAAATGAAAGAAAATTTGGCGAAGAAAAGCGAAGAATTAAAAGTGAAACAAAAAGAAACAAAGGAAAAATTCGAACAAATCATGGTCGATACCGATAAAGCGAGAATAAGTAAAGAAAAAGCTGAAAAAAAACAGGTCGAAATCGAAGCAATGAGAAAACAAATCGATGAAAGAACATCCGAAGTCGAATATAATTTAAGCACTGTTGTACCTAAAATGGAAGCTGCGAAAAATGCCATAGGAAATATGAGTCCTAAATCAGTCGCAGCACTTAAAGCGCTTAAGAAAGAAACAGAGAATACCAGAACAGCATTGAAATTGAGTGCGATAATTTATTACAAAGTCGCCAAAAGGCAAGTAAAAGAAAAATGTGAATGGAATGATACAAAGAATGCTATAATGAAAGAAGATTTTATTTCTACTATTAAAAATACGAAGGCGGAAGATTTAGGAGATAAGGTCACTAATATAATTAAAAAGGAAATAAAAGATCCCGCAAATCACTGGAATATTGCTCAAATAACAAGTGCTTTTAAAGAAGTAGGTTTAATTGCTGAATGGATTGAGTCGACGGTAATGTGCGCAGAAATTTCGAATCAAATGGAACCTATGAAAAAAGAAATAAAAGAATTAAATGAGAAAAAAGAAGTAATAGAAAAAGAATTTGAGGAAATAAAAAATGAAAAAGAGCGATTAGAAAAAAGTATAGTAGAATTAAAGAAAAATTACGATCAATCAATGATAGAATCTAATAATATCAAAAACGAAATGGAGCAAGTAAAACAAAAGGTAGAAAGAAGCGAAAAATTATTAACAAATTTGACAAGCGAAAAAGAACGTTGGAGTGAGCAAATGACTGAATTTAAAAGCCATATCAATAATTTACTCGGAGATACATTTTTATCTTCTTCATTTTTGGCATATATCGGTTTCTATGATGCCTTTTATCGTAAATATTTAAGAGAAAAGGGAAAATTAATACTTCAAGATAATAATATAATTTTCTCTCATGATTTAGACGAAGTCGAATGGCTTACAAAACCCAATGATAAAGTCGAATGGCAAAAATGTTCTCTTCCTAGTGATAATATCTGCACAGAAAATGCAACCATATTACAAAGATTTAATAGATATCCGTTAATAATAGATCCAGCAGGACAAGCCACTGAATTTATTAAGCTGTATTATAATTCTAAAAAACTGAATACGACTTCATTTACTGATAATAACTTTTTGAAAACGTTGGAGAGTGCTTTGAGATTCGGGTATCCTATTTTAGTTCAAGATGTAGAAAAAATAGACCCAATAATGAATTCCTTATTAAATAAAGAAATTCATAAACAAGGTGGAAGAAATTTAATAAGAATAGGAGACCAAGAAATTGATTTCAGTGTATCCTTTAATATGTTCATGGTAACAAGGGATTCCTCATGTCATTTCACTCCTGATTTATGCTCAAGAGTAACTTTCTTGAATTTCACTATAACTCCCAGTTCTTTACAGAATCAAATTCTTGATATAATATTAAAAAGTGAAAGACCCGAAGTAAATAAAGCTAAAGAGGATTTAATCAAAGCCCAAAGGGAATTTAAGATTCAATTGAGACAGTTAGAAGAAGATTTATTAACCGCATTGAATAGTGAAGGAAATTTATTAGAAAATGATAAAGTAATGTCACGTTTGGAAGAAATAAAGAAAAAATCTTATGATATTTCTATCGAAGTCTCCAAAAGTGAAGATATTATGAAAGATCTCGAAACAACAATGAATGAATATGCGCCAATAGCCACTAAATCAAGTAGAATATTCTTCGCTCTTGATACTTTAGAAATTATTCATTATTTATATCGTTATTCACTAAGCTTCTTCATGGATGTGTTAAATTATATCATTAATTCAAAAGAATTAAGCGAGATAGAAAAAAGTAATTACTCAGAAAGACAAGAAAAGATAATTAAAATGTTGTTTATTGAAATTTATCATCGCGTAGGGTATTCTTTACTTAATAAAGATAAATTAATTCTTGCGATGAGATTAGCCCAAATTAATTTAGGAGATAAATTCAAAAATGAAATTAATTTACTACTTAAAATAAATTCAAATATAATGAATGATGCATCCGATATAAGTGAAAGTCTCCTAAACGGAAAATTAACTTTAAATCAGAGAAAACAAATATCAGAATTAAATAAGAATGAACCTTTTACTTCTTTATTGAATGAGATTTCTTCGAATGAATCAGAGTGGAATAAATTTTTAAATGAACCCCAGGCAGAATCTGCTTTGCCAAAGTCATTCATGGATGAAATAATTAATCGAGGAAGTTCTATAGATAATGATAAAGACAAAAAAATATTTGAAGGATTATGCAAATGTATTTTATTGTTAGTATTCAGACCTGACAGAATGATGAATAGCATTCAAACAGTATTAAAAGATATATTTAATGAGGAATTTATTTCGATACCTGAATTAGACTTAGCGAAAGCCATCAAAGATGAAACGAATTGCAAAAGCCCAATACTATTCTGCAGTGCACCTGGTTTCGATGCTTCGACTAAAATAGAAAGTTTAGCAAGGCAATTAAATAAAAAGTTTTTGAGTATTGCTATAGGTTCTTCAGAAGGATTTGAATTAGTTGAAAAAAATTGGAACATGAAAATCAAAAGTGGCGATTGGCTCGTATTAAAAAATGTCCATTTAGCGCCAAATTGGTTAAATGAATTAGAAAAAAAATTAAATTCAAGTGAACCAAATGCTAATTTCAGACTGTTTCTCACTATGGAATTTAATCCTAAAATTCCTCCTAATGTTTTAAGAATTTCTCGTAAATTCGTATTTGAACTTCCTTCCGGTATTAAACACAGTTTAATCAGATCATATGCGAATGCTTTACAACCAAGTAGAAGTGAGAAATTACCAAAGGAAAGATGCAGATTGCACTTTTTATTAGCATGGTTCCATGCTGTTATTGGAGAAAGGCTTAGATATGTCCCTATTGGATGGAGTAAATATTATGAATTTAACGAAAGTGATCAAAGATGTGCTTTGGAAGCAATAGATGAATGGATTAATATTCATGCTAAAGACGGTGAAGAAAATATATCTCCAAATAAGATTCCATGGGACGCTATCAAGACTATCATTCATCAATCAATGTATGGAGGTAAAATAGATAATGAATATGATATGAAAATTCTTGAATCTTTGGTTAATTTATACTTTAACGAAAAAACCTTTAATGAGAATTATCCCTTATTTAAATCATCCAATGAAAATGTTTCTAATATATTAACAATCCCAAATAAGACTTCGAATGCTGGATATGTCGAATGGGCCAATTCTTTGCCAGATACAGAATCACCTGAATGGAGTGGACTTCCTAATAATGCTGAAAAATTAGTAAGGGAAACTGCCTCAAGGAGATTTATAACAGAAATGAACAAAATCCAGGGGACAGAAGATGAAGAATTGAGCTCTGATTCTTCAGGAGATAAAGCCCAGGTTGGTTGGCTTGTATCTGTTCAAGAAAAAAGTGAAAAATTATTGGGTTCATTACCAAGTGAAGTTATGAATTTAGTAGGAGGAGAAGAAAGTAATAATGATCCTATATTTAGATTCCTTAAAAGAGAAGTCGCTGTTGCTATTAAGTTATTGAATAAAGTAAGGGAAGATTTGAAGCAATTAATTTTAATGGCGAAAGGTGAAGCTAAATCAAATAATGAACTTAGAGAGATAGCTAAAAATATTTTCAATGATACTGTTCCTAAAGTATGGGAAGTTTATCCTTCTTTGGAATTAAACATCACCGAATGGATCTTAGATTTAAAAAATAGAATAAATCAAATGAATTTAATAACAAAATCGGATGATTATGGCAAATCCAATTTATGGCTTGGTGGTCTTATTTTCCCAGAGGCTTATTTAACAGCCACAAGGCAAAGTGTCGCACAGGAATATTCAGTATCTCTTGATGAACTTGTTTTAAGTGTTGAATTAGTTAAAGATATTACTACTGTGGATAAAAATGCTTTTGTGTTAAAGGGTCTTTGTATTGAAGGAGCTGAATGGGATTATTCAAGCAATAAATTAATTATGACTGATAACTTATTTTGTCAATTACCTCCGTTTTTACTTAAGTGGAATATTAGGAAAGACACTGATTTAGGAAAAATGTTCCCAATCCCGGTTTATCTTAATAATATGAGGAAAAATTTATTATTCTCAGTTTATATTAAAAATGATTCTGTTTTAAGTGATTCTGATTGGTACCAAAGGGGGATTGCCCTCATTTCATGGAATAAAACTTATGAATATAGCAATAGCAAATAAATTAAGAAATAAACCAAAATGATTAGTTGATTAAGTATTAATTAAAAAAACTAGATTATTATTAAATTCTTTAAAGAGAGTTATATAAATTAAGTAATCTAAAATTATTTAAATATTTATGGGGATTGGGGATTGGGGATTGGGGATTGGGGATTGGGGATTGGGCCCAATCCCCAATCCCCATTATATAATAATTTAAAATTAAATGGTTTAATTAATTTATAAAAAGTATTAAACGAATGTATTTATTTTAGTCGTGTTAAAATTAATGATAATATATTTTATTTAAACAATAAAAAAATTATTATTTAACAATATTGGAATCCTTACTTGTTTTATTAAATACATAAACAGAAGATAATCATAAATCAAATAATAAACATTTAATTGAATACAAAGAAGCACATAATATTAATCTAATAAAATTAATATTTATCAGCATTATTTTTATACACTATTCTTATCGTTTTTCTTTTTTTCTTCTTCTTCCATACTAATCAACTTACTTTTATTACTAATAAGTTGATCATTATAAAATTTCAATTTAGGGAATAATTCCATAAACAAAGAAAAATAGGGCAATTCGATAAAATTAATAAATCCTAATTGGGATTGATATATAGTGACTTTATCCCTGTCACAAGAGCAATTCATTCCCAGTTTTTTTTCTTGATCTCCCTGATCATAAAATTCATTCACGACTAATTTAGCCCATTTAAAATATATATCAAAAGGCTTTGTAGGATTTGAAATATCAGCTGAATGAACCAATAAATTCATGTAATTCTGATAATCATCGTTTTTATTGTTATTTTGGCCTTCTTTTTTAATATCATCAATTTTTACTTTCATGAAATTGACGTAATTACTGTGAAAAGCCATATCTGTGGCTAAAACACAAGAAATCATTTCTTTTCTAAATTGCTTATAAGTATTAGAATCAACTTTGTCGAAAATGTTATATGTTTCGTTGGAATTTATTAATTTAAAAGTTTCGGCTAAATGCATATTTTCTAAAATACTTGCATCATTGTATAATAAAGCCAAAGGATCTTTTGTTTCTTTCAAAAAGTTGTTGTTGACACCTGGATGTTTGAAATCGTGGCAGATACAACTTAAAAAAACGGAACATTTTGAATTTTTGGTTAAATTACATATTTCATTGATTTTACCGAGTTTGAAATATATTAAACATGTTTGGGTTACATCAGCGGCGTGGATATTTGTATGATATGAATTCGTTTTGGAATAGCCTTCATTAATTTTGATACACCATTTTTCAAATCTATTATAATTTATTATATCATGAAATCCTAAGCGATTAAAAATATAATAACCTATTAATGGTAAGACATTTTCTCTTCCAGCTTTTTTATCTAATTCAAAAATATCGAAATTTTCAGTTTCAATGCCATTAAATACATCAGAATTTGAATTTATAAAATTTATTATAGAAAACTCTTTTGGTTTTAACTCTTTATTTTTTTTGGATTTATCATTTTTATCAAAAGATTTTTTTGGCTTCTTACCAATAATTTCTTTACCAATATTTATTCTTTTCTTTATTACATAATTATTCACTTTGTTTTTATTATCTGAAATTTTTGGCTCAGTATTTGAATTAATATTATCCATTAATATCAATGATTTGCTATTACTGTTATTATAAATTTTATTATTAGATTTTGAATTTGATTTATTATTTTTATTATTTCTCCTTTTTTCATTAATTTTGATTTTTTTGATTGAATAATAAAGGTCACTATTATTTTTATTATTTATGTCATTATATTTTTTTGAAATAGATATTCCGTTTTCAGTATGAAAATTCCTATTATTATAAGTACTTTTATCTTTCATTATTTCCAAATTATTTAAATCATAAAAAGAAGAATTTTTAATTATTTTCTCTTTTTTTAATTTGTAATTTTTAAAAACATTTGCTCCATTACTAATGAAACGTTCAAAATGCTTCTCAGATTTTGAATTTATATCTTTTTTTCCTTTTAAATTTTTTTCGACATTAAATAATTTTTTACTATCTGAAAAGCTTTTGCATTTATCTTTTTTTATTTGTTCAAAAAATTCATTTAAAATCTGATTTTCTTGAACTATTTTTGAAATAGTTATTATTTCATTTATTAATAAAGATATTATTTTTGACATTGCACTATCATTTTTTTGAACAAAAATTTTTTTTAATTCTTCCAAAATCAAAGTATAGAAAATCTTTTTTGATATTAATTTTTTTGAAAAATCTTTACTTGTATCAGTCTTTAAAAATGAATCTTTGCTAATTTCTTTATTATTATAATTATTATTTGAACATGAAGAAGATTTCAATAAATTATTTAATTCGGGATTTAATCTTTTTAAAGATTTTATTTCTTCTTTTGAAAAAATTTCATAAGCATTGAGATATCTCTGATATTCTGAAACTTTATTTTTATATTGAAACATTTTTGTTTTTATAATATTTTTTTAATTTTAATAATTTTTTCAGTTAGAATTG
>NBJL03000148.1:0-21358 GCA_002087855.3 Entodinium caudatum | reverse complement strand
GTAAAAAAAAAAAAAAAAAAAAAAAGATGAACCGGACGAAGACTCTTCTGATGACGATCTCAAAAATTTGTCAGATAAGGAAAAAGAAGGATCTGAATTGGAAAAAGACGACTTTTCAAAATCTAAGCAAAGCTCAAAGGTTAAAGCAAAGAATAAGAAAAATGAATCAGAATCTGAAGAAAAGGATAAAAATAAAAACTCCGAAAATGAAAGCAATTCTGGTGAAAAATCAGCTGAAGAGGAAAAATCTAAAAAGAACAAAAAGCCAAGAAAAAAGGAAAATTCCGAAGATGGTTCTGAAAAGGAAGAAAAAAAGAAAGGAAAAAGTAAGAATAAAAAAGAAAGTTCTGAAGAAGACTCTGATATAAAAGAAAAGAAACAAAAAAAGAAAAGCAAAAGTAAAGCCAAAAAGAAAGAAGAAAGTTCTGACGAAGAATCACCTGAAGAAGAAAAGGAACAAAAAAAGAAAAGCAAAAGTAAAGCCAAAAAGAAAGAAGAAAGTTCTGACGAAGAATCACCAGAAGAAGAAAAGAAACCAGAAAAAACTCAAAAAAGTAAAACAAAAAAGAAAAAGGGGAGTTCTGATGAAGAATCACCTGAAGAAGAAAAGGAACAAAAAAGCAAAAGCAAAAGTAAAACAATAAAGAAAGAAGAAAGTTCTGATGAAGAATCACATGAAAAAGAAAAGAAGCTAGAAAAAACAAAAAAGACTAAAACTCAAAAAAAAGAAGAAAACTCTGAAGAAGATTCACCTGAGGAAGAAAAGGAACAAAAAAAGAAAAGCAAAAGTAAAACCAAAAAGAAAGAGGATAGCTCTGAAGAAGATTCAACAAAATTAGAAAACAAAAAAAGAAAAGGCAAAAATAAATCCAAAAAGAAAAAAGCAAGTTCAGAAGAAGGCTCCGACAAAGAAGAAGAAGAAGAAAAGGATAAGAGGAAGAGCAAAAGCCAAAAACCTGAAAAAAAAGATACTTCTGAGGAAGATTCAGATCAAGATGAAAAGGACTCTGATAAACCAAAGGAAAAAGAAAAAAAGCATCAATCCGAAAAAAAGAAAAGAAAATCTCCACCTAAGGAAGAAAAAGACATTGATAGTTCAGAAGAGAATAAAAAGATTAAAAATAAAAATCAAAAGAAAAAAGGAGAATCATCAGATGAAGAAGAAACTTCTAAAAAAGAAAAACTTAAAAAATCTCAAAAAAAGAAGAAAAAGGGAAAATCTGACGAACAAAAATCAGAAAATGAAGATGAAGATTCAAAAGATATAAAAGAAAGTAATAAAGAAAAACAAGATAAAGATAAAAAATTAAAAAAAGCTAAAAAAGTTGCTGAGAAAGAAGATTCTCATGAGGATAAAGAATCTCAAAGCAAAAAGAAAAAAGGAAAAAGAGATAAAGAAGATGAAGAAACCAAAGAAGAAGATGAAATCAAAAACTCTGAAAATGAAGAAGAAAAACTAGAAGAAGAAAAATTAGAAGAAGGAAAAGAAAAAGAAGACAAGGATGAAAAGAAAGAAGATAAAAAAGAACAAATATTATTGGAAGATAATAATGAAAAAAATATGATTGAAGATAACAAAATTGAAATTCCTAATGAAAATAGGGATCAAGAGAATGATTTGGAACAAAAACAAAATCAAATAAAAAATGAGTCTGACAAAGAAAATGCTGGACCTGAGGAGAATTTGGATCAAAAAAAAGAAGAGGAGGAAGAAGAGAAAGAAGAAGAAAAAGTTCCCAAAGAAAAAGATGATTCAAAAAAAAATAAGGGCAAAAACAAAAAGCAAATTAAAAATGAAGAAAAGACAGAAGATAAAAAAGAATCAGGAGAAGAAGATAGCAAAAAAGAAAATAAAAGTCTTAAAAAAACTAAAAGTAAAAAAGATAAAAAAAATAAGGAAAATGAGAATGAAGACGATGAAGAAAAACATAAAAAGCAAAAGGGCAAAAAGGATAAAAAGAAATATGAAGAAAAAAATGAGGAAAGTGAAAATGAAAGTGAAGAAAGAAAAGAAAAGAAAAATAAAAAAGGTAAAAAAGAACAAAAGGATAAAAAAGGTAAAAAGGATAAAAAGAAATACGAGGAAGAAAATGAAGAAAGTGAAAGTGAAGAAAAGAATAAAAAAAAGAAGAGCCATGCTAAAAAATCAAAAAAGAAAAAATATGAAGAAGAAGAAGAAAAAGAAGAGGAAGAAGAAAGCTCAAGCGAAGAAAAGTCTAAAACTAAAAAACACAAAAAGAGTAAAACAAAGAAAGAAGAAAGCAGTGATAATGAAGAAGAAAGTGAAGATAAAAGCAAAAAGAAAAAAGATAAAAAAACTGAAAAAAAAAGAAAGACAAAAACAAAGACAAAGAAAGAAAAAACTGATTCAGATTCTGATTCTAGTCCTGAAGAAAAAGAAAGTAAAAATAAGAAACAAAAAGGAAAAAAAATTAAAAAGGAAAGTTCAAGAAAAAAAAAATCTGATGATGATGAAGAAGAAACTTCAAACTCTGAAGAAAGTGAAAATGAAGATGATTCAGATTCCCATAAAAAAAGAAGCAAGAAAAAAGGCAATAAAAAACCCGATAAAAAGACCAAAAAAATTAACAAGGATAAAGATACTTCCAATTCAGAATCTGAATCAAAAAAAAAGCATAAAGATAAAAGAAAAAGTCGTTTCCAGGAAGAAACTAAAAAGGATAAATCCTCCTCTACAAGTTCTCCATCATCAAAAAGATCAAAATCTAGTAAGACTCCAAAAGAAATTGAAAAAGATAAAAAGAAAAAGAAAAATAAATTACCATCTGATTTAAAGCAAGATTCAGAAAAAATTATCGAAGATTTAAAAAATGATAAAATTTCCATCTCTTCTCCTAGTGATCCAGAAGTTGATGAAGAAGAAAAAAACGAATACAATTTAGTAACAGAAGAAAGAATTGAAGAAAATGTTGTAAGGAATACTAAAAAAATTCAAGAGGTTAAAATCGCTTTTGATAAATTAAAACCTAAGAATCTTAGTGGAAAATTTTTGATGGATGAAAAAAACAAAAACAAGGATAGTCAAAAACCCATACAAGAAATAATCGATAATTTTTTGAAAGCAGATTCAGTAATTAAAAAATATATAAATGAATTTAAATCGGATGAAAAAAAGAAAAAATTTTTCAAAAAACAAGGATTCATTTTAACTGAGAAATCAATGGAAAGAATGGCGTTATTAATTCATTATATATTAAACGGTGTTCCGGTACTATTCGAAGGAAATACAGGAACATCCAAAACTCGTACTACTTTAACCGCGTGCAATTATATCAAGAAATTTATACAAAAAAAGGGAGAAAATTCCAGAGAATTGATAAGATACAATTTAAGTGCAGAAACAAAAATAGATGACATTATAGCCAAATATGTTAGCGATCAAGATTCTTTCATAGGTTTAATAGTTCAAAATGGTCCTTTCGTCGATGCGTATGTTAATGGAAAAATAATATTATTTGATGAAATTAATTTAGCACCTGCTAATGTTCTGCAATGCATTCAACAATCTTTAGATAACGGTTTCTTAAGTGTAGAAACGAATGGAAGATGTCTTTTAAAATTTGATAAAAATCCAAATTTCGCTTTAGTAGCAACACAAAATCCTAATAAAGGAGCCTTTGCGGGAAAAAGACAAGAATTAGGTCCTGAATTTTTATCAAGATTTCAAAAAATATATTTCCCTGATATTACAATAGAAGAAATGCATGAAATTGCTTTAGGTATTGCAAGGAATGTTGAATATTTGAAATCAGAAGACAAAGAAGAAGAAAATAAAAAGCAATTATTAAAAGATATTGTTAATTTACATTTTGATTGGGCAAAAGAAACTGACTCTCAAGCGGATATTCAATGCTTTACTATAAGGGAAATTGAATCTGTTATAGAATGCCTTTCAAATGGGGAAGATCCTTATGAAGTCATAATGACAATATATGGAGGTAGATTTAGACAAGATAGAAAGAATAAATTAAAGTTGAAATTAAAATCAAAAGATTACCCTGCTTTAAATAATCTAAGAGAAGGTAATAAAACTTTACCAAATGATTTTTCAAAATGTTTCATTAATGATTCTTTAGTCCAAACAGTTAAAAGTGTTTTATTAGCTCTAAGAAATAAAAGAAATGTTATAATTGTTGGAAGTGACGAAAGCGGTTTAACACAAGTAGCAGAATGGTGTTCTCAATATTTCAACAAAAAAATAAAATCAAATAAGATAGATGAATCATTTGTATGTTTTTGCACAAAAAATTTGGAATGCACTGATCTCATCGGAACACAAAAAATATCAGATTCATCAGGAGATGATAGTGAATTACTAAAATTTGAACCAAGGTTTTTATATAATGCAATCAGTGAAGGAAATTGCGTCGTTTTGGATTGTATTAATGAAGCTCCTTCAAGAGTCATTGAAAGATTAAATGGTTTATTGGATAAAAAAAATAGCAAAAAAGAAGAAATATTTGAAGTTCCAGAAAATACCTCAAATCCTGAAATTAGAATAAATAAAGATTTTAGGATTATATGTACATCCAATTTTGAAAAAATTAATCAAATATCACCAGCTTTTGTCAACAGGTTTGAAGTCATAGTTTTAGAAGATCAACTAAAAGGTTTAGGAGATTCAAAAATAAAATCTTTTGTTGAATTATTATGTAATAAATACCAAAAAGAATGTCATGATAATTATAAAATAAGGAGAGAAAAAATGAAAAAGAGTAGTGATGTAAATAAAAATAAAGCTAAGAAGAATAATCCTTTTGGTAACATTAAACAAAATGAAGCAAATAAGAAAGAAAAACTAAAAATAGATAAAACAATAGAAGTTACACCAGAAATGATTGATTTAATATTGTCTAAAATAAGAATTTTATCACAAGGAAGAAATCCAAATGAATCATATGATGATTCAACTTCGGCAGGCTCCTTAGCTGATAAGGAAGTGGATGAAAACTCCAAAAAATATTTAACAATGTCTTCAATCAACAAATTTTGCAGAACTTTGGTTATATTGATAAACAAATTTAAAGCGCAAAAGCATATAACATTAGAATCCATTATAGATTTTAGTTTTGAACTACTATTTGAAGAGCATTTATCTAACAAAAATGAAAAAATCCAGAAATTTTTAATAGATGAATTAATCGAATCAAGTAAGCAAGTTAGAGATTTAGGAGAAGAGCAATATTATTTTGAGAAGTCAGAAAGCTTAAAAAGATTCATGGTTCAAATGTATTCCTGTTCTTTGGTTAATCAATATTTGTGTATAGTGGGTCCTCCTGGTATCGGAAAAACTATCGGTGCTAGAGCCTTTTCATTTATTAGAGAAATTATTTTCGGAATTACCTATGACTCGCCTTTTTATATGCATACATTTAATCAATTTACTCGGCCAAGTGATTATTATGGTATATCTTCTTTAAAAGATGAAATATTGATTTTTAGGGATGGTACACTTACAAAATCAATTAAGCAAGGAAATGTATTTATAGGTGATGAATTCAATATTTCCTCCGAGGATTGTATGAAAGCAATTACTCCTATTTTAGAATTGAAATTTAATGAGGATATTTTAATTCCAGGAATTGAAAATAAAATTAAAATTGATCCTGACTTCTTTTTTATCATATGCCAAAATACCAAAAATACATTTGGAAGAAAAGACTTACCAGAAAAAATAAAAGTTAAGATTAAAGTTATAAATTATCCTGAAAGAATAAAAGAAGAAATAGAAAGCATATGTGAAAGTATTTGCGAGAATTTATTCAAAGGAAGAGACAACAAAAAATTGACTAAAAAAGAGGCTAAATTATGTGGGGATTTTATGATGGCATTAAATGAAAAAGAAATATTAACACCTTGGTCTTTGAGAGACATTTCTAAATTATTTGCAAGAATATATAAGCAATCAATAAATCCTAAATATTATGAGGGCTTAAATGTTCCAGAAAATATTTTATTTTATATCTTATCATCAACTAATGATTCTCTGATAAGTGAAAGATTACCAGTTGTTGTTGATTTAATCGCGGAAACTTTCAAATTAACACCAACAGAAAAATCTGCCTTATCCGAATTATACAATGCACCTCCATATATCAAAAACAAAAACAATAAAATTTATATTGAAAAAGGAAAAATAAATATTTATTATTGCAATTATAAAGAAAAAATATACAAGCAATTACACGGATTACCAAGTGTTTTAAATGCCTTGTTTAAAATATTAATTACCAGTGATGATGAACCCATATTAATATCAGGTCCAAGTTCATTTAAAACTTTCTTGGCTAAATTGTTATTTCATAATGGGAAATGCGATGTTATTTCTTTGAATTCCGAGTCTACGATATCTCAACTTATTGGATCTGCTACTTTATTAACATCAGAAAAAGCCAAAAATTATTATTTAATGCAAATATATGAAATCCTGCAAGCAAATAATATTGATAATTTATTAAAAGATTTAGAAGATTTCGAAGGTAATAAAGAAAAAATTAAAAAAAATATTGAAGAATTAACAAAGGATAAAAAGATAGATAAAAATTATACTTTTTATTATGCATTAGAAAATTTCAAAAAAAAATTATTCAAGGATGAAAAGAGTAAAAAAAGTTTATTCGATATGATAATTGAATTCAAGCCAGGCATTTTTATATCAGCTAGAATCAAAGGATGCAATTTAATCTTGAAGAATATTACTTATGTGAAAACAGAAAACCTTGAAAGATTAAATGAGGCTTTAACAGGTAATAAGAAAATTACATTAAATGAAGATACTCAGAATTCATTTACACCAGAAAATAAGAAAGAAATTAGTTTTAGTAATGATTTTAGAGTTGTTGGAACATGTAACGAAGGGGAAGAAACTTCTCTTTCTGATGCATTTTTATCCAGATTCACTTTGATATATGTTAACAAATACTTAGAAGAAGAGGAATTAAAAGTTTTAAAAGATAGTGCTGATGATATAAAAGATATTGATTTTCTTAATAAATTATTGGATAAATATTATAGTGTATTTCCTGATACGAATAGAATGAATTTATCTCAAAAAATAAATTGTTTCAAAATCACGAAAGAAATGGATAAAATAAGGAAAAATTATTCTCATCATGATAACTTGAAATATGTTGCTTATTATTTATTAAAGGGGCTCAATGAAAAAAGAGAAGAAAAAATAAAGACGATTAATAATATTTTTGATATAAAAAAATATTACGATGATAAACTTGATAATTCCCCTATTGAAATAGTCAAAAATTTAGGAGGATCATCTGTTAAATCTAAATTAAATGATATAATAATGAATATTAATCCAAAAATAGAAAAAAAAACAAAAAAAGATAAAGATAAAGAAAAAGTAAAAAAAGAGAGCATAAGCTTAGTTTTTACTCATAAAATTAAAGAAATTATTGATGCAATTCATTTCTGTTTATCAACAAAAACTCCTTTAATTTTAGAAGGTGAATATGGCCAAGGAAAATTATCAGCAATTGAATATTATGCTGAAATGTCAAAATTAGAATTAGTTCAAGTTCCAATATCCAAATCTACTAAGGTAGATGATTTACTTAGTAAGACAACATTCAAAAAAAACGAAAAAGGTAATTTTAGTTTAGTTAACTCAAAAACTCCGTTATGCAATGCTATAGAATGTACAGATAATTTCCCTAATAAATTAGTGGTTTTAGAAGGAATTAATAATGCTACTCCTGCTGTTCTTGAAATTTTAAATTCTATATATGGCAAAAAAGGTACAAATATTTTGTTACCAAATGGTTCAAAAATAGTTAAAGGAAATATGAATCTAATCTCAATATTTAATCCATCTGATGATTTCACTAGAGAGAAATTGCCAGCGAATTTAATAAATAATGTATTATATTATATTGTTGAAGATCCTTCTAAAAATGATATTGTTAATATTATATCATATCTTTTTAAAGAAGCAGGATTACCAAAGGGTGAACAAGATGAATTTAAAAACAACTTTTTAAAGGCACAAAAAATAGCCAAAGATGGAGTTGGAGAATTCCCTATCACTTTACACGAAGTTAGAAAATATATATCTTTCAGGAAATCAATACCTAAATTAGATAAGACAATATTCATGACATTTATATTTAATTATCATTTCAGTCAAAAAGAAAATATTTACAAAGCACAAAAAGAACTTAAATTAGATACTTTCTTATTTAATCCAATCATTAATTATGATGGAGATAAAAAATATTTAACATTCAAATCATCTAAAAAAGGAAAAAGTAACCAATTAAAAATAGAAATAAACAATCCCGATATAATCAATACGAAAAAACTAATAAATAAATTTAACTCAATGACATTAACAGAAAAATTATGTTTCCTTTTCTTAATGTGTTGTGTAATCGCAAAAAAAACTCCAATAATTCAAGGAGTCACTGCTTCAGGAAAATCCTTTATAATTAAATTACTTGCAGAAGTTTTAGGACAAGATTTAAGCATTTATCAGTTAAATTCAAATTCTGGAATATCTCTATTCACAGGGCAATCAATAATGAAAGAAGAATTTGATCATAAAGAAAAAGAAAAATTAAAAGCTATTTTAAAATTATTGCATGTAAAAGATAAAAAAGTCAGTGATATAAATTCAAGAGATTTTACCGAATTCCAAAGAAAAATTGCAGAAAAATTGAAATCTGATAAATTAACTAAAGATCAAAAGAAGGAATATGAAAAAGCAAAGGATACATTAACTATATTAAAATCGCCATTAAATAGATTTATGCATCAGGATTCTGAACTAATCACAGGTATCAAAACAGGAAAATGGATAGCATTAGATGGCTTAGAAATGGCAAGTACACAAATTTCAGAAAAATTAAGTCCCTTATGTGGAGAAGTTCCAACTTTGAACGTTTTTGAATCAGGACTTGAAGATTTGAATTTTGACTCTTCTAATATAAATCCCAATTTTAGATTATTTATTATATATAATCCTTCTTCTCAAAATGCGAAGAAAATTGATCAATCGCTCTTTAATAAATGCATTAAATTTACCTTGCCATCAATTGATGCAAGTCCAAGAGATGCAACTACTATGCTATATGAAAGCATAATCCAAAATTCTAAAGAAAATGATATTACCTTATGGTCTAATTTATCTTCAAGGATGGCCAGATATCACATTGAGGAAACAAAAAAAAGTAAAGAGAACACTGATTTAGTCGCAGGAAATGTTCCTTTTACTTCAAGGAATCTTTGTTTCATATCAAATGATTTTCATCAAACCTTCGAAAAAAATGATAATATTACAATAGAATCTTGGCTCCAAAGTGTGTTTGATAATTATTATTGGAGATCATTTATTAATTATTCCCAGAAAGAAAAGAAAAAATTCATGGAAAATACTTTAAATATAATCAAATCCATCCCCGATCAACAATATAAAGTCGATCATGAATTGGATTTCACCGAAGAATTTAAAGAAATAGTAGAATGTTTAATTGAGATTCAAAAATATGCTGCAAGAAATATAGAATATAGGGATTTTGAATTTAGTGGCTTTTTGAATAATTGTCTAAAAGTGCCGATTAATAAGGAAAAAATCCAGTCTATTTATAATAATATAGATGATACAATACTTTTATTGGATAATAGTAATTATGTAGACGAAATTTTAAATAATAAATTTTACCAAATTTTATTCATTAAAAACAATTACGAAAATATTTTAAATAATTTCAGAAACGTCAGCGGCTTTGAGGAAAAATTAGAACTGAATAATGATCAATTATTAAAATATGAAGATATAAAATTATATTTATTGAGAATGAGATTTTTAAATTTACTACTATGTGGTCAAATATTGTTTATTGAAACTAGGATTAAAGAATTGAGGATTGAAGTGATTAAACTTGAAGATGAAAAAAAGAAAGAAAAAACAGATAAAAAAAAAGATGAAAAAACAGGAGAAACAATAGCTGATAAAATTAATAAAATTAGTAAAGAAATTATAGAATTAGAAGGTAAACTAAAATTACTGAAGCCTTTCTCTGATGAAAATAAAAAAATATATGAATCAAATTTAAATTATAGTTTATTTACTCCGTTTACATCTGAATTATCAAAAAAATTATTGGATTTAATAAAATATAAAAAAAAGAATTATTTCGAAGAATTAGTTCTCTTCTTATTTCAATATCCTGATTCCTTTAAAATAATAAACTATTATTATCCCTATGATAACATAGAATTAAAAACTGGAGAATTAAAATACACCAACTATTATATTTACTATTGGTATAATTTATATCTTAAAAAATACAATTTTTCGGTTAGAATAAAAAACCAAAGATTTGATATAATATTTCCAGATGAAAATCAATGTGACAAAGTCAATCCTTATTTCATCTTAAATGAAGAAAATTCTTTTTGTATTTCAAAAGGTTCATTTTTAAAACAAACTATTAAAAACCAAGACGAAAAATATGAGACTAAAATAAGTTATTTCGAGGATTCTCCTGAAAAAAACACAGAAAATATGTTGGATTGGATAAGTGAAAATATAAAAGGATTATATAAAGAATCCCCTCTAAAAACTCTAGATGAAATCGACAAATTAAGATTAGAAACATCTAATTTTTTCGCTAAAAGTTTATCAACCTTAATCAGTAGAATTTGGTCTTTAGTGATAAACTTGTCCGATAAATTTCCAGAAGTTATTAATTATTTGAAAAAAGCCTGCTGTTTTTTAGAGAAAGATGCTTTAGAAATAATAGAATATTTATATAATAATTTAGAAGCAGATCATTTAACTGATCTAATTCAAAATATGAAAGATATCTCATTTTTCTGTGAATCTAATTCAGAAAGCATTCTTTGGAAATATAGGGTATTGCTGGGTAATTTAGAATTAGAAGAAAATAAAGAAATTGGTAATAATAAATATTATGATTATTTCAAAGCCCAAAATATAGACGCTGATGATGAAATATTGTTATTACAAGCTGAAATGAAAAATTTGGATAAATTGAATATTTATTGGAAAGAAGAAAAGATAGATTTTTATAAAAGCAAATTGTTGACTTTGCAGAATATGATTATTTCTTATAAAAATAAAGATATAGAAGATGCTGAGATTACTAAGTTGCGAAGTGATGCAAATGCTCTTTTGATTCATTTAGAAAACAAAGTTAAAAACAAAACTTCATCTATTAAATCATTAAATTTCCTAAAAGATGAAATAACAAAATTTACTAACATGGAAAAACCAACAGCAGAATTATATAAGATTTTATATAATAAAGTAAAATATTTCATAGATTTAGCTGGAAAAGAAAATGAAAATAAAAAAATGGATACTTTATATGTACCAAATAAAGATCAAATGAAAATAATTGATACAAAAAATTATAAGTTACATGAATTATTATTTTGGTATTCTTTTATAGAAGAAAATTTAAATAAATTATTTGACCCTGATACCAGTGAAAAATCTTCTATGGAATTAATGATGAATTTATATAAAAATAGTGAGTTGGATCCTATAATGACATTTATAAGCGAAAAAAAATTGGAATTAAGTGGAGAAAATCAAAATTTGTCTTTTAATGATCAAAAAAAAGTAAAGCAAATGTTTAGAGGGATTTTCATTTCTAAAATAAGAAATAATAATATTGATTTAAATGAAGTTAATAATATTGTCAATGTTTTAAATTTGAGAATAAATTACTCAGAGGAAATACCTGATGAAGAATATTACTTTAGTTATATGATATCTGATAAGTATCCAAAAAATTTAAAAATAAGAATGCCTATTTTTGAGCCTCTGGATATTTTTTATTTATTTTATAGATATGACAAAGCTAAGCAATTCAAATTAGGAGAAATTTTTAAAGGAATAAATTGTAATTTTGGAGGAATAAATGATATTGCAGAAGCAATAATACATAAAACCGATTATGTTCATATGATAGATATTGCTGAGGAAATGGGAAAATTATTTTATCAAAATATTTGTGGTAAAGAATTTGTTAATGAAGAAAATTTGGACATGGTTCTATTTTTCAATAATGAAGCTGAAAGAGAAACAGAATCTAAAACTAAAAAAGATTTATTCAATAGAATTGCTTCATGTATAGGTTTTATTAAATTATTCGAAGAAAAGGTATTTAAACCCCAAAAAGAAAACAAAAAAAATTATGAATTTAAATTAGATGATTTCTTTAGTCTAGTAAATGAAAAAAATAAATTGATTAATTGTTCCACAATATTTAAAAAAGAAAAAGAATCAAAAGAAACTGATAAGAATAAAATATTATTTTTGCCTTCTTTTATTTTTTATATAAATAACAACCAAGCATTTATTAATGAATTATTCAATAATTTAAACAATTCTGAAAAGTCAATAATATCCGATTTAAATAAAAATAGAAAAATAGATTATTTACCATTTTGGCTCTATATTTTAAGAAATATATCTTCTTTAAATTGTGTAGATTATGGAAAAAAAGAAATCGAAAACTTAGCAAATCATATTTCAGATAAAATAAAAAAGAAAATATCTTATTGTCTAAATAATAAAAAACCTTTAAATTTAAAATGGTTGAATTTATTGCTCGATAATATTTCATCAGAAGTACTTGATCCTAAAATCCATTTATTTTATAACTATTTTAATTCTTTGGTTAGCAATTTAAATTTAACTGGAAAAAATTTAAAAACCTTTGCTATAAATGAGTTAGAAAATTATTATAATGAAATTATTGATTGTGTTTTTAATGACAACATAGATAAATTATTAGATGCGAATTTGATTGATGATGAAGAAAATAATATTTTGAAATTCACGAAAGATCCTTCATCTTATTTATATGAAAAAATAAAAGCTGATATTAATAACAAATTTATCGAAGTTATGAATAAAGAAAATATATACGAATTACAAGAAAGCTTTAATAATAATATTAAAGACTTAAGTGATAATTTTATAACAATAATAAAAGATACCAATAAAGAACTATTTAATAACGAACTCCAAAAATTGAAAGATTCTCATGCTAAAATTGTAAGTGATGAATTTTCAAACTTATGCAAGTATAATTCGAATCTTATTTCATCCATTGATAAAATCAAATCTAAAACAGAATTCGGCGAGCATACTAATAAACAAATATCCGAAAATCAAAATAATAATCTAAATGAATTAAAAACTGAAATTTTGAAGTACAAAAAATACGGATTAAATGAAATCGAAGAAGATAAATTAGTTTATTATTCATTAGAATATGACTTTACAAAAATCAAAGACAAAAAATTTGATATATTATATATGGATAAATATGTAGATATAGATTATGATAAGTATAATGGGATTATATATATTATCAATGATAAAAATGATGCAGAATTTAAGAATATGTTTAAAATCAAAATTATTGATGAAGCTGGAGAAGAAGAAGAAGATGATGAAGAAAAAAAAGAAAAAAAATTAAAAAGAGATGGAGAAGAATTAGGTGATGAAGTAAGACCTGAAGATAAAAATGTTGAAGAAGAAGAGAAAAAAGAAGAAGGAGATGAAGGCGAAGATGAGAGAAAAGAACTTATAGATGGACCTGAAGATGGGAAAAAAGAGGATAAAGTTGATGATAAAAAGAAAAAAGAAGGTAATGTTGAAGATAAAGTTGAAGGCAAAGAAAAGAAAAAAAAAGATAAAGAAGAATATAAAATTGAAAATTTTATTAATTTCAACAAGGCAAAGAAATTCATATATTCAAAATTCGAAATAGGAAATGAAGAAGAAATTAAAAATTCTATTGAAAAAAGTTTGGGGATTCCAACGGAAAAAGATGTTAAAAATCCTCCTGAAATTTTATTATCTGATTATAAAGTAAATGAATTTTCAGGTTATATAGACAAATTAGTAAAATCATCTAATTCTTTGTTTGAAATTTTTAAAGAAATAAAAGAAAAACAAATAAATAACAAAGATATAATTAATAATTTAGAAAAACAAATTAAAGCTTTATTAGGACATTTAAATACTGTAAGAGAAATGCTAAAATTAAATTATAATGATTATGAAGAATTAAATAATGCTTCAAAAACATTAGATAAAGAAATTTCAGATTTTAATTCAAATTTAAGTAAATATAATGAGAGTTATAAGAAATCAGTAAAAGAAATTTTGACTGAATTTTTTAATATAGAAGAAAGCAATATTTTCAGCTTAGATTTCGCTTTGCCTGGTGTGCCTAAAAATATATCTAAATCAGGAATTCATTTAGATAAAATGAAAAAAGATTCAGAGAATTTATGTGTACCTATTATTAATGTAGATAGTGAAGGAAAGGATTTAATATGTTGTTATAAATCCCTCGAGTTAAATTTAGGAAAAACTTGCCCTGCTTTGTATTATAAACCATATATAATTAATATAATTTCATTTGTAAATGAGGATATGACTATAAAAATAAAATCTTATAAAGAAAGCAAAATAGATAATAAAAAAGATAAAGAAGAAAAGGATGAAGGAAAAAAAGATGGAAAAGAAGGTGAGGATGAAGAAGGAAAAGAAGAGGCCAAAGATGCTGGAGAAGAAGATGAAAAAGAGGAAGAAAAAGAACAAGAGCCAATAAAAGAGGAAAAGCCTTTAGCAATTTATGAAGATGAAATAATAAATAAATATTTAACAGTTAAAGAGCACATAAAAAAAGGTGAAAACATTCAATTATTTGTGGAAATTCCAAAAACATTTGAAGAAGATACTATCCAAATAAGTTCTGTAATAAATATAGAATCTATTTCTGGAAAAAAATTAGATTTAAACGTTAAAATAATTTTGACTACAATCCCGATATCAGTTTTAATTTCTTGTAAAGAATATAAATTAATAAAAGAAAAAATAAATTATGACAATAGTGTTACCTTTGAGCAATGTTTTAAATTAGATACAAAGGAATTCCATGGAGATGAACAAATTAATTTTGAATTATTGAATTATAAAGATAAGGAACCTATTGAATTTTATTTAAGTGCAAAATCTTTAGAAAATAATTCTTCGAATATACCATTGTTTTCCAGAATTAAGCAAAAAAATAATTTTAAAATAACAATTCCAAAATATGATTTTGATTCAAATGAAAGTGATATTCCGAGACTTCATTGTATGATAGAGATTTTCATAAATACAAATTTCGTTGTGTATATAATTATAGATGCTTTAATAAGGCCTAATTTATTAGTATTTAAAATGTATGATTATTATACTAAAGCATTTGTAGAGAATGAAATGACTATTTTCTTAAATGAAAGTTCGCAAGAAATTTTAAAAAAAGAAAATAGATCTATTCCTCTAAAAAGTATAATATTTTCAAATGAAGAAAATGCCGAATTTAAAATTACTCCTGATTCTTTCTATGGAGGAAAAATCAAAGAATCAAAAGGACACATCATAAATGGTAAAAATGATTTTTGTTTGTTTTTGGAATTTGACAGTAACAGAAACATAATTATTTCAAATGGAACTTATTGCATGTTAAATATTTCTATAAATTTAAAAAAAATAACTTTCAGAATAAAATTTTCTCAACCAGGGAATTCTATTTTTTCAGATGATTATTATTTACATTTCAAAATTAAAGGAAAAAATAATATGGGAGATAATTGGAAATTCCTTTCTAGTGAAGAAGAAAAAACAAAATTTTATGTTACTCCTTTCAATTTTTCTCAAAGTGAAATTGATTATAAAAACATAACATCTCCAATAGATGGATTAACTTTTTATTATATAAATAAAGACGGGAAAATAACTTCATCTTCTTCATACCAAAAGACTATATTGGAATATAGTCATTGGTATAAATCTAACGAATATAAAGCTTGCTTCGCATTATCATATAAGAATTTATGGTTCCCTTTAATTAAAAATATGGGAAAAATTACATATAAGACGGTGTATTTCGAAAGTTGGGTTGATATAAAAAAACAAGTTTTTTCTAATTGGAATAAATGGAAAAAGAAAATCGAAACAGTTCACAATGCATTGGAAGAAATTTCTCGTTTGTATGAATTTAATTACCCCCATAAGTCTGATTATTTTTATCAACAAAGTGAAAAAATTTTCAACAGAAATTTAATTCTAGGCATCAATGAATTTAAAGAAGATATTAAAAAATTTAAGAAATACTCTGAAGGAGAAGATTTAACTTTTGAGGGATTGGCATATCACATTATGTTTAATAAAAATAATTCAATAGAAGAATTAAATAAATCTTTTCCCATTGATATACAAAAGGAATTAGAGTCAGATTTTGAATATTATAGAGCTTATAATAATAAAGAAATAGACCATATGGAGCTTGCTTTATATAACTATATTTTAAAATTCCAAAAATTATTTGATAAAAAATATAATGAATTTTCCAGGATGGGTAAAAAAATAAAGATAATTCTTCCGGATGCTTCTGAAGAACAGAAAAAATTATTAATTTCATTTTACTCAATTGATCCTCTGAAAATAGAAGATAAACCTAAAATATTAACAAATTATGAAAAGCAAATTACAGCTTTTCGAAGAGATATTGATAATAATGAAGAAATAATAATGTCCGAAAAATATTTAATAATAGGAAATCAAAGCAATCCCGTTGATAAAAAGGAAGGACAAAATTTGGATAACTTAGATGACAGATTAAATTTAAAATTAGATAATTCAATAAATATGGTATTACCAGAAGTAGAACTAACAAAATATAAAGAGTATTTATCATTGAACAAAATTTTAGAATTATACAATGCAGTAATTATAGGTTCAAGAATATTACCTGCTTATTTGCAAACAGCAATCGTAAATGAAAATAATGAAAATTTACAAAATTCTTCGAAATATTTTGAAATTTTATATTCAATATACAAAAACACTAAAAGTGGTAATAATTCAATAATTTGTTTAACAATAAATGAATTTATTATTTCATTCAAAGATATGATAATGAAACTAAAAAATGCTGGAATCAGTTTTAGAAGTGATAAACTCCTAAATGATATAAAATCCGAAAGTAATAATAAAAATTCATTTATAACTCCACCAGTAAAAATAGAGCCAATAAAACAAAAGGATAACTGGGAAAATAAGATTTTAATGGAGCAAAAAATAAAACTTGATTTCCAGAATGATTTAAAGAAGAAAATAGAATTTAATAATATAAGAGCAGAAGCAATTAAACATATAGATACATTGAATCTGACTAGAATAATTGATGATACAATTAATTCTTTGGATAATAATTCTAATATAAATAACCAAAAAGTAGATGCCGATGAAGGCGAGGAAATAAAATTCGATGATTTACTAAATGAAGTTGAAAAAGATGATGATATGCTTCTAATTGATGAAGGCGATGCAAAAAAAGTTGAGAAAAAAGCTATCGCATTTTCTGCCTCTGATAAAGGAAAGGATAATCCTCTCTCAAAAACATCTCGGGAAGATTTTGAAAATATAGAAAAAAAATTTAATGAGGATTATGCACTTAAATACATTGTCGATAAAATGAAAAATAAAGTAAATAAAAATGATTTAACATTTAAATACGAATTATTAAAAAATGAAATAAAAGGGTATAACCCCAGTAAATCCAATTTATATCATGCAATAGATTCTGAATTAAAAAAGGATGAAAAATTACCTATTTCTAAATTGATAGAAAATAGTCGATTTTTGACTTCTAAATTATATGCCACAGTAGCTGAAATCAATTTTAATGATATAAATGATGAAATTTTGTTCAATAAAATCGAAGCAAATATATTGATAGATTTAGCAAGGACAATAAGTAACGAAAATAGATACTATAATATGTTAATGGTCTGTGGTTTGGCATCTGCTTTAAATTTCTTAAAAATTCCATATACTTTATCAGCAATTGGTGACAGTGATTTTAAAGTGAGAATAAAAGAACTAGAAGAACCTCATTCAGAATTAATCCTACAAAAATTATATGATATTTGCTTTATTAAAAGAAATGTTACTCAATTGCCTGCTTGTCTCAAATATTTCATGGATAATTATCCAGCAAAAGATGAATCAATGAATAGAGTATATTATATATTTACTAATGGATTTGATGATGAATTAAAAAAAGTTAAAGCATGGCAAAGCAAAATTTTTAACGATAAAAAAAATTCTTTTGCTTTTATATTCACAAAATCTCAAGTGCTTGAAAAGCCCACAAACTTAGAATACAAAAAATATTTAGAAGAAATCTGGAATGAATTTGCATCCGAATCACAAAAAGCATATAGTTATGTCACAGTAACAGAAACATCTTTCAAAGAGCTTGATAAAACGGATTATTTAGCCGAAAATTTATCCAAAGTTTTATTAAGAGAAAAAATTCCTGCAAATAAAGATAATTCGCCAAAAGTTAATTCTTTATTTAATGTTGAGAAATCATCAGTTTTAACACAGGATTATATTAACTTATTTAGAAGTTTATTAAGCGATGAATTAAATAAACCTGAATTTAATGATTTATATGTTAAAAAGAATAAAATGCCTTTTATTTACGATAATCAAAAAGACAATCCCAAGCAATTTAAAATATTTTGCCAACGAACAGGAAAAATGATAAGATATGATAAAATAGATATCGAAACTCAAAGAAACGTTTTAAGATTAGTCAAAGAATTCAAGGAAAAAAGGGAAAGAATTAAACTTAATCCAATGAATATCATATTCAAACCAAATTTACCAACACAAGCAATTTTAGTTGAAGAAGGAACACATTTAGATATTACAGAATTAATCAAATATTCTATAAATAAGGTTCCAAATCCTCGATTATATCGAGAAGTCAGAGATGGATTTGTCAAAAATTATGGAGTAAGTGTAGTAATTGATACCTCCATATCTTGTTTGAATGAGCTATGTTTAATCCATACAATTCAAACTTTAAGGATTTTATTAAGTGCTATTTCTTATGATAATTTACCTTGTTTAGATATTATTATATCCAGAGTCAAAGAGCCAATAATATTATGTTCGGAAAAATCAGGAAATGAAATCCTTTCTGAAAAATCATCTTTTTGGCCTGTGCTATTTTCTTGCTTAGAAGGAGAGCCTTCTTCAGATTTAGCTTCTGCCATTAAAGCCGCTTATAATTTAAATAGAGCAAGAAGAACTGATTATACAAGTTATATATTTGTTTTAACTGATGGACTTTATTCTGCTTCTCAAAGGGATAGAATCATTGGAGTTGCTAATAGTTGCTATTCAAAAAATATAAATTTATTTGGTATTGGGGTTGGTATTTATCCAATAGGCATTGAAAAATTATTTTCGCAGGTAATATATTCACAAAATCCTTATAAACTTATAGAAGGTATTTCTTTATTCTTTGGAGATGTATCTAAATATAAAGAAGTTCAAATGAAATCTTTTATTATGGCACCCGATATAGACAAAATTACTTCTAATTGTAACGAAATTTCTGAGCATATTAAAAATCCTAAATTTAAGCATTTAAAAGACGAATTATCCAAAATCAAAATTACTTTGGAATCTTTCCCATTTTTCAACCCGGAATTAAAAAGAAATAATGATGGTACAAATCCAGAAGGAGAAAATTCAGGCATGTATGAAAAAGATTTTTATTTGGGGCAAAAAATATTATTTGCTATGTTCTTCTCAAGTGATTTAAAAAGTCAAGGAGGTGAACCAACTTCTGAAGATGAGAAAAAAGTAAATCCAAAATACGTTACAAAAAAAATAGGAACAGAAGAATGTATTTCTTCAGTACTTGAATATTACGGTTATACAGTAGTTGTGGTCACCAATTATGAAGAAGCCATTCATGAATTATGTAAAAAAAATAGTGAAAATAAATGTGAGTATAATTCTTTATGGGTAGTTAGTGGCCAAGAAGTTCCAGATTTACCTTCAAATAATGGAGATGTCAATGCACCTTATTATGTTCAGCAATTTGTCGATTGTGGAATCCAATTTTGGAAAAATGGAGGCTCTTTGGTTTTAATGGGGGAAAACGACCCACATAATTTCCAAGTAAATTTATTTTTGAAAAAATTAGTATTTCCCGATGGAAGAAGACCTCAATTCACTATTGGAGGAAACCATTATGGAAGGCAAATTTTAACTGCGGATGATTCTGGAAAATTAGATAAAAAGAAAACGTTTAATAGTAAAATTCAAGAAGTTAATTATGTTGAAAGAAAATCACTTGCAAATAACTTAGTCCAAATTTTTGAAGGAGCAACAGTTGCTTATACTAAAGGTGATATAAGTCCTTTCATCCCTTTTTCAAGAGATTCAGATGGAGGAATCAATTCCTTATTCTATAATGGCCAAGATAGAGGAGATGGAACTGGAGAAGGAGATATCTTTATTGATTGCGGATATACTAAATTCTTCTTAGATATGAAAAAATGTGGTACTTCAAGATATCTTCAAAATATTGGAGGGTTTATTGGTTCAGCAGAGAGAAGAGCAAATATTGGCTATGATCCTAAGTTATATAGGCCAGATGGTGTTACTTTTACATTGAATAAAAGTTCAAGTTTGCATTATAAATATCCTAAAAAGCCTTTCGATGTTATTTATTTAGTTGATGCTACTGGCTCAATGAGTGGAAGTATAGAAAATGTTAAAACTTATTGTGTAGATATAGCTAATATCCTTAAAAATCAAATGATGCTATATGATTTTAAATTTGGAGCTGTATTTTATAGAGACCCAATTGATTCTCATAGTGATACTAATGATTACTATCCTTTTACTTCCGAGACAGGAGGCCTTCAAAATTGGGTAAGAGGAATGAAACCTCTTGGTGGAGGAGATACCCCTGAAGATTGGGTTGGAGGTTATAATATTGCTCTGAATAATATGTCTTGGAGAAGCGGTAATAGATTAATCATTCATATAGCTGATGCAGGTGCTCATGGAACTGATTATACTTCAGGAGATAAATATCCCTCAGAAGGCCCAAAATTGGATAATTATATTAGAGAATGCGCAAAAAGAAATATAACTATTGTTGCATTTAAGATAGGCTCAGAACCACAAAAATCTTTTGATCGTTCTAAATATTTGTATAATAATATGGGTAAAAGCAATTATAAGATTCAAGAATTTGATCAAGATAAAAAAGATCCTGGATATTTCACTGATCTTGTTGTTAATGCCATTATAAAGGTTACATAATGAATTAAATATTAATTATTAAAAAATAATAAATAAATATTAAATGCGTGAAATTAATTATTAAATAATTATTAAAATTTAATTTTGTTATAAATTATTAATATATGGGGATTGGGGATTGGGGATTGGGGATTGGGGATT
>NBJL03000135.1:16170-28415 GCA_002087855.3 Entodinium caudatum | reverse complement strand
AATCCCCAATCCCCAATCCCCAATCCCCAATCCCCAATCCCCAATCCCCAATTAAATTTTATTCTATTTGGATCCCAATTTTAAAATAAAAGGAATATTAGATTTATAAAAAAATAAAAATAATAAATAAAGATAAAAAATGACCTCTTCATTTTTTATTTTTTTATTACTTACTCTAATTAATCAAACATTTTGCGTAAAAGTATTTCCCGATGATTACAAATGGATTGATAACCCATATGAAAATGATATAGAAAGTGATACAGAGGATTATCATTATGTATTAACAGCAGTTTCTTCTAAAGGTTATACTGATAATTATAAAGGAATCGTTTACCGAAGTCGCTTTTGCTGTTATTATGATACCTATTATTCCACGTGTAGGTCAAGTTCTACTGTATTAAATAATTATACTAATATAAGCAATATAAACGAAACTAATCTTAAAGAACTTCATCATTATGCTTGTATCTCAGGAAAAGGAAAAGATGTTAATATATATTTTAGTTACTCAAGGGCCACACCTGATTCAGTAATTACAGTAAGAATGAGATTAACTAATATTTATGAAGAACCATTTGAATTAGAATTTGGCAAATGCAATGGTTATACGGGTTATGATAAAGATCGAAGATGTTATTCTAAATCTGTCTTAGATTCATTTATCATTCCTAATAATAGTTTTGCCATTTATACTTTTAAACTTGATCAAAATAATTATTATCTTGAAAAAGAAAATTTTTCAAAGCCACATAGCAATAGTGGCCTTTTTAGCTTTGGAGAAGATATTAAATTAAGTTTCTTTTTTAATCATGAAAATAAGACTTTATATTATAATAGTTATATAGTTTCTCTGGATTTAAAAAAATATATCTTAGCATTAACTGGCCATGCCCTTAATTCTTGCTCTGGATCTGGTTGTTTGCCTAGAGGGTCTTACTATTGTTCACCCAGTGGCTCAGGTGAAAGTGGTTATGCATATTGCTATTATTATAGTTATTCATCTTATTATGGTTTTTCAGAATGCTCTTTATTTGGATGTGTTCCAGGATCATATTGTGATAGTTCTAGTACATGTATAGAATGCGATTATCAATGCAAAGGATGTATTGCTGGCCCCATGAATTGTAAAAGTTGCTATATTACTGCAATGAATAATCGTTGGAAATTTCACCATCAAGATAGTTATACTGGACCTTGTCCTTTTGAATTTTACCCTTTAAATAAAGTAGAATCTGATAATATCAATGTTCCTATTCCTTTATCTCATAGAATGACTTTTGAATTCTGGATTAATATTCACGATCCTAAATATTTATGTGATAAAGATGTCCAACCATCAATTTCTTCTTTTATTCTTCAAGATTTTTTCACTATAACATTTCACCAAAATCTTCAAGATGTAAATTCTACTATTTTTGTTTTAATTCCTTTTGAATTTTTTTATCCATTTGATAAAAATTTTATATTAATGGATGATTTATATAAAAAATATTTAAATATTTATCCGGCTATTCAATATTTATCTTTAGAAATATCAAATGTAACTTCAAGATGGATATATGTAAGAGGAGGTATATCTTATCCTCATAAAAAAATGTTTATTAATGAAAAAGAAAAAGATTTAAATGCTTTTCCTTTTTATTATCAAGATGATAAAACTAATCACAATTTTTTAATGAGAAGATTTTATAGGAAAGCTGACACAACTTTGTTAAAAATTCAAGGCTTTCAATATTTAGGCACTGATATTTATGTTAGGAATTTTAATTTATACAGTGAATATATGTTTAATAGAATAAATAATCCCAATTATTTTAATATGCATACTATTTCAGATATCACAAGATATCCCCAATTGATTCTTAGTGTTCCTTTTACAAACGTAGCTGTTGATTCAGTAAATTTGAAAGTTAAATATAATATATATGATTTTAGCGGTCAACTAAATGAAGGGTCAAATGCAGTAATTATTACTGAACAAAAGAGTACATTAATAAGAGGTAAATTAGCTCCCAAAAAAAATTTTTATCGACTTAATTTTTTAAATTTTGGAAATTATGAATTTAGATCTTCTGATTTAGATAATTCATCAACACCTATAGAATGTCATTCTTTTGAAAATAAATTGTATTGTTATGATGATGGACAACCATATATTTGCAAAAATGGCTATAATTTAATGGCTTTATATGAAAAAAAAATTTTGCCTGATAATTTTACAAATGCAAGCGATTTAATAGATTTTAGTTATCTTTCAGATACCTATAACAGCGATATTTCATTTGGTTCAGATAGTATTAGTGACATGCCGAGTTATATTTCAGATTCTATTTTTAGTGATACACAACAAAATTTTGAACCAGAAACAACAATTGTTGAAGAAATCATTCCAGAACCAAGAAAAAATTTTTCTTTTTGTGTTTCAAATTGTATCCAAAATGATACTGATGGAATAGAACATAAATTTATGAGATTACCAAATATTAAAAAAGATATTGCATATTCTCGAAAAATTCAAACAAATATGTGCATGTACGAATGTGATCCTTCTTCTGTTGAATATTGTCCATCCTCTTATTCAAGTAATATTGATGATTTTAAATGCAAAGAAGATAAATCGTTTTTTTCTTATTTTTATCAATGCTATAATAGTAAAAAATACCCTTCGGAAGAAAGTGCTTTACAATTTAGTGGAACAATGAACACTAAGTCAATACATTTTCCATTAAATCAAGAATTATCTAATTTTTATATAGAAATGTGGTTCCATCCTGATTTATTAACTCAGGAAACAAAACCTTTTATAAATAAATATTTTTTTGCTACTAATAATCATCATATGTATTTCGATGTTAACACTCAAGAATTGACTCTCAGAGCTTATAATGTTAATGGAACTACAACAACTTTTAAACTTAACCAAAAAATATATTATTTCGGGTGGAATCATTTTATATTTCATGCTTACGAAGAAGTTATTAAAGGAAAACTTTATACAAGATTTTCTTTATCTTTGGCTAATAATTTTATTGATATTGGGGCTTTAGAAGGAAAAAGTACTGCCAATAAAATTTGTTTTTGTACTACTGATAATAAATGTTGTGACAGGTTGAATAAAGTTACTTGGATGGATTTATTTATTAGAGAAATAAAAGTTTGGGATTCTACTTTTGCTCAATATTTCACTATTAATGATTTCAGTAAATATAATTATATAATTCCAGGAGGGTTGTTAAATATGTATAATTTAACCGCTGCAGCAATAGATCATAATAAAATAATTGATATGATACATCCTAATGATGCTTCTTATAATGCATTTTTTATTTCAGATGATGAAAATACTAATCCTGATGGAGATATGAATTATAATATAGGTTGGAATTTTAATTGGAATGATATAAATTATCCTAAATATATTATATCCACAAAAATCTTAAAAAATTTAAATAGGGTTCAAATATTTGAAACAAATGAATGCTATGAAGGATGTCTAAAATGTTTTGGATATAATAAATATTCATGTTATTCTTGTCAGCCTGGATATGCTTTAATTGATTCTACGTGCACTAAAACTTTGGATGAATCAAGTATTTATTATTATATGAATCCTTTAAAACCTAAAAACGAAAATGATCCTGTTCCTGATTTAGAATTAAATTTTGCATCCTTGAATTTAAAAAATTACTCTACAATAACTTTACATTTTTATATAAAAATATATGGATTTACTCAAGAACAAATTGACCTTTATCAAAATGGTGGTTCTGAATTATTAAAATTAATAACTTTTTCAGAAGACTCTCAATTTATTCTTTATTATAATATAAAAACTGATACAATTTCATTACAATTAGATGGCAAAACTCAATATACATCAAAAAATATTTTTTCAAAATATGGAAAATGGATTCCAATATCAATAGCAGCTTTTCGTTCAGATGATCTTGATTTTAGGCCCAATTTTAATAGTATGTCTTTTGATAATGTTTTACTTCCTTATTTAGGATTTGATGCAAATAATTTATATGCATATTTCCCAATTGAAACATTTAAAATATCAAAATATTTAATAGCCCATTTTGCTGATATTACTTTATATGATTTATTTATTATTAATGCTTATGGATATGCACAACATAAATATTTACAAAAAAGTATTTTTAATGAAAAAAGTAAGATTTCAAGAAATAAAATAATAATTAAAACTTTTAAAATGTTTTATAAAATTAATGGAAATAATGAGACAGATTCTATTAGTTCTACTGAAATTATTAGTGAAAATTTAATAAGTACAAATAATGAAGAGGAAATTAATATCAATACTAATACTATTAATGTAATAGATGAAACAGATATTACTTCAACCGAAATAACTGAAGAAGAAAATAAAAATATATTTAATAATTGCATATCTCCAGAAGATGTATTAAATCCTAATGAAATTATGAAAATGGTAACATGCAAAAGTGATTATTTACCTTATCTAGACCAAAAATGCGAAGATGATGAATTGTCTGAATACCAATTAGCTAATATACCCCCAATATGCGTTCCTTCCCCTTCAAAATGTGAAAATATAAATCAAGTAACAACCAATATGATGACCAATTGTGATTATTTATATGCCACATGTGATACTAAATCATTGAATTCAATAAATAATTTAATATATACTTATTCACCTAAAAGTTCCAGTAATGATCATTATATTGTTTGTGGAAATGCTCTTGGTTTAGATTTAGCCCGATTTGAGCCAGGTGAGATAAAGAATATTAAATCTCCAACAAATGAATTCAAAATGGAATTTTGGTTTTTATCTCAAAGTTATGTTAATAATCATTTTAGTTCTATTGAAATAGAGTGGACTAACCATATCAAAATTGAAGTATTTTATAATAATGAAGCATCAAAATATGGAGCAAGATGTATTCCTATGAATGATGAAGATAATAAAATGGAATTTGAATATATAGAAGCTTCAAATGCTCAAAATAGGTGGAGATATATTGTATGTGGAGTTAATGCTAATGAAAAGAAAGCATATATGACTAATTTAATGGTTGAAAACAGAGAAGAAGTCAGATTTAATCCAACTATTACCTTGGATGGAAAGGATACTACCTTAAAAATATCAGAAAATTCAGAAACAAATTATGGTGTCACATTTTTAAAAGAATTAAGATTATGGAATTGTTATGGTTGTTCTTCTGATAAAGCCTTTGTAAAATATTCTAGAGATGATCCTAATTTTTCTCAAGTTTTACATAATTTCGAATTTGAATCCCCAACAGGATTATTACACGACAATCATCAAGGTTTTCCTGAGCCTAATGTTTTTGTGCAATTTATTACAAAAGAAGATTTTAATGGTTATGGATTATTAGCCCCAATTCCTGATGTTCCTGACTGTAATGAAGGAGGTCAAATGTATTTTTCTGTTAAAAAGGGAGAAGGATGTGATACTATGTTTAATTTTGATATATTTAAAAATGATGTCGTATTTGAGAATATACCTGCATCCAGAGCAAATAGATATACAATGGAATTTTGGTTTTATATTGAATCGGCTGATGATTTCAGAGGAGGAATGAATTTAATTTATGAAGATCATATGGCTATATCCGCTTTTGCACATAATATTAATGATACAGATTTAGATGTTTACTGTTTTCCTCAAGCTTATAGAGATCATTTAGATGATACCTTTGGAGAAAATATAGAGAAAAGATATATTAATGCTCAGAATAAAGCTAAATATACATTTGTTGATGGATTTAGTAAATGGAATTATGTTAGATGTTCTTATAGTTTTGATTTATTAAAATATTATATTAATGATGAAGAACCAAAAAATATTGATCCTGAAATATTTTTTAGTTCATATCAAAATGATAAGCCTTTTAAAATGTTTATGAATAATTTAGTTAAATTCAAATTGAATTTATCCAAAAATAATTATGCAAGAACAATAATACAAACAATTAATATTTATCGTGATTATATTCCTCAAAATATTCAAACAAAATATTTAAAGATGTCCCATTATATAACTGATCCAAATAAAAATCCATATTATCCATTACTTTTTTCTGTTAATTTCCCAGAAAATTATAATTTGGCTTTAGATAAATTAAATTATTATGTATCTGATTATGATATATATCCTAAACAAACTTCAATAGAACACTTCCTGGGTGATATCCAACTGAAAAGTTATAAAACATATCCAGTTTATGAGACTTTTAGATTATGTAATGTGGGTGAAGTATGGAATGAACAAAGAAGAGCTTGTACTTCGATTGGTCGTTATACTAATTGTGATAAAGTGAAAACATTTTGTTTAAATAATGCCCAATATTTTTGGTGTCCTAGTGGAAAATATTTAGATATTAATGACTTAACTTGTAAACAAGATTGTCCAGAAGGATTTACTATTCCTCCAGATATAATTGATGGATATGGAATTTGTTATATCGATGTTTCAGAGAAACATTATGCAGAATATCCAAGATTAAACAAAGATTTAAAACAAGGTGTATATGAAACTAAATTTAAATGTGAAAATGAGTATGTTTTAGTTAATTATCATTGCGTCCCTAAAGAAAAAATATCTTCGAGTGGAATTTATTTTGGATCAAAATATAAATTTAGTAATTTAATTGCTAATTTTAACAAATTAAGAATCCCAATTGTAAATTATTATGTGGACTTTTGGTTTTTATTTGATTTATCGGGAGAATATCGATTTAATATACCTAATGATAATACAAGATATACAATATTTATTGCTTATCCTCATTTTATTACTAGATATAAAAATAAGATCCAATATAATAATGGATTTATTTTAATGGATTATTATGATGTAATAGATGTTGATAGTATAAAATACAAATGGAACCACGTAGTACTTGAACATTATCAAATGGAAGGAAAAACAAGTGTTGATACTTATAAATATATCAATATATATTGGAATAATGATTATAATAATCCAAAATTATCACTAAAAATAAATAATGATAATAATTTTGCACTATCTCAAATAGCATTTTGCCATGAATCAAATGATGCTTATTCTAGTTGTATTCTTGGATTGAATTCAATGACATATAGAATAGTTACTCCAATTTGGGATGAAGTTTATTATAGACATATTAAATTATGGAATAGGAATGCAACTTCAATTTCATCTATTAATACATTTGGTTCTCCAGTAAATAATGAAATAACTATGAATGTAATATCATATTATCCTTTAACTATAGATACTATTCAGCCTGGAAGAATAAAATCATTAGTTACTTTTATGGGAAATAATACTGACCTAGTTGTTGAATATAATTTGGAAAGACCTTATGATAATTCGCAACAAATAAATTGGATAACTGATTTTGATATTACTTTGCCAGATAATTATATATATAATATTAATACTCATAGTTACACAGATGAAATAAATTCTCCTAACTTTAGTAAAAATGATACATCTTTTGAAGTGAAAGAATGCAGTGGAAATTGCAAACAATGTTTTAGTGGTTCTGAAGAAGACTGTATTTCTTGTAAAAATCCTTATTTAATAAGTAGTGCCTTATGTAGAGATGTAACAGGTTATTATTTTAGAGTTCCTTCAAAAGATAAAAGTTTGGATATAATTAGGTTAAATGAAAATATATCTGGTTATAAAGAAGTAACTATATTATTTTATATGAAATTTTTAGGAACCATTGAGCAAAGAATGGGAATAGTCCCTATTCTTTATTTTTATGAAAATAAAAATTATTTAGGATGGGATATTGAAAAGCAAACTTTTACAATCAATTTATTAGATGAGTCATCCAATATCCAAACTATTTTTTCATCTAATCAAAGTAGATTGTTTATAGGTAAATGGTCTTTATTTTCTATATCTATATATGTATCTGATTATCCTTTAATATTTCCAAATATGATTCAATTTATGATAGATGAAAATATTATAGAACCAGAAATTGATTTGAAAGAATTACATAAAAAGAATATTCATTTGGATTACATTTCTATTAATAATAAAATGAGTGCTGTTTTTTATGATTTAAGAATATATAATAAATTCTTTATAGGTGCTTATGGAATAGGTCAAGATACTTATTCTTCATCTTTTGGACAACCTTTATTAATAAGGAGATTTTCTTTGAAATCAACATCGGAATCAAGTAATGATTGTGCTCAAACAAATGATATTAATCCTTCAATAGGAAATAATGTTCTATGTATAGGTGATAATAATCCCTATGATGATCCAAATTTAAAATGTCAATCAGGGGAATATAGAATTGTTGATGCAATAGATAGTAAAATAGAATGTAATACATGTGATAATTATTGTGACATCAATTATTGCACTTCAAATACAACTAAAAATTGTTCATGTGTTAATGATGGACCTAATTATTGGATAAGATATGATTTTGCAGAAGAAAAACAAAAGTTTTATTGTGAAAAATTAGATTCTATTAATATAAATGAATATAATGATATTATAATTAATGATATTGGAGTTGGCACTGAAATAGGATATATGATAGAATTTTGGTTTTATTTGGAAACATATATTGATCATTCAAATTTCAAAGGAGTTTCCATAATATGGAAACATTTTTTAAAAATAGATATAGTCCATTATCAAAAGGATTTAATACAAATCAATTGTTTTCCTTGCTCAGATAATGATGGTAAATATATATCAGATAAAGAAGATAAATTTAATACTTGGGTATTTTATCGATGTCAGGTTGATAAAGAAAAAATGTTAGTTTATAGCGAAAGAAATAGTTCTAAAATAACCACTTTAAATTTATGGTCAGGTTCAGATACTTCAACCACATTAACAATAAAAGATAATTCTGATAGTCCTTACGGAATATTTTTATTAAGAGAATTAAGATTATATAATGAGCGAAATACAATAATAAATGAAATATCTCATTTAAATTTAGACATAACCAAATATATTACTCTAATTCACTATTTTAAAGGTAATTTTACCACCAACCAAACTTTTCCCAGAAATATTTTATATGATACTGTTACAGGAAAAAATACTCAATTAACTTATAAATATCCAAAATATCCTTATTCTTATATATCACCGAATTATACTGAACTCGTTTTATGTGAAGAAGGTTTTGAATATAAACAAAATACAGAAGGATTATATGAATGTCTTTCCATAGATAAAAGTCAAATGATAGACAAATTAAAAAATGATGATAATACATTTACAATAGCTGATTTAGTCTCAAAAGTTGATAACTTATATAATATGGCTCTTGGTGATTTTAATATAACAGGAAATAAGGCAATTGTTTCCAATTTTAGTTATGATAGTAACGGCTCTATCATTTTAAGTGAAAATCAAATTCCTGATAGTTATTGTTCTTATCATGGAAAAATCATTAGAGTTCAAATAACTCCTACTTGTTATTGTTTAGAAAATACCTTTGGAAAATATTGTCATTTAAATAATGAGGATTATATAACAACCCAAAATATGATTGAAATATTTTTGACAAAGGCTGAACAAACATATATTAAATATGTGCATAAAAATTTGAATAAAAATACAGAAGAAGAATATGCATTTATTAATTCACTAAATAATTTAATATTAGGTAATCAATTATTAGCAAGAGAGGGATCTTTTGCTACTGAGATAACAACATGGATTAATGATAATTTAATATATGAAATAAATCATTGTGACATAAAATATATTGAAATGGTTGATAATATATTTTCAACTCTCATTTCAATAACAAATTTTTATAAAGCAGGATTAATAACGAATCTTAAAGGAACAAGTAGGGATGCAAATTTAAGTATGGGACAAGAAGAGGAAATAGATAGTAATATGATTTTGATTAAAAAACAACTTGAATATTTATCATCATTATGTTTCTCAGATACAGTTGATGGGAAATGGTCATATCATAGTAAAAATATTTATATTGATTTATTTAAAGTTCCAAAAAATGGAAATATTAATTTAGATGAAAAAATAAAATCATTAAAAATAGGAAATCATGAACCTTATGTACAATTTGGAAATTGCTTAGATTCAATTAAATCTTTAGATGGTAGTCAAAATATAAACCTTCAATTAATAACATGGATATATAGTCCTTGGTATCATCATCATATTTTAAATAATAATTATGCATCAAATTATATAGAAATAAAAATATATTCAGATGATTTAAAAGAATTACAATTAAATGAATGTAAAGATGATTCTTCTATCACATTTTATTTATCATTAATTAATCCACTATTAACAGATATTATAAATAATAATAAATTTCATTTCAAAGAAGGAAATATATATAAATCAGATGATCCAATATTTACCGAACCTAAATATATTTTAGACGATGGTTCCATTTCTGATATGAGTCTCGAAGAAAGAAGAAATAAATATTATTTCCAATATTTATTAATATTTAAAACATTAACTGAAAGAAATCGTGAATTAATCACCAATGAAGTTTTATATAATAATTTAGAAGACAATTATTATTTTAGATGTTCTTCAAACCATTTAAGTGAATATCTTTTAGTTTATCAAGATAATCCCGAGCCAAATACAATTTCAGGAAGATTTTATTTTTTGAAACATACTAAATTATATTTTAATTCCAAAAATTTAAGCGGAAATTTCGGATTCTTTTTACTTATTATTATCATTGTTTTATATATTATTAATTTTGGAATTGTTAAAATTTATCTTAGAGTAAAAAAGAAAAAATTAGGAAACAAAAATTATTTATTAATAGAAGATTTCTTAATGAAATATGTTTATCCTTATGGGACTAATGAAGAAGATTTCTTTATTAATAAAGATAATATGAATAAAATATATAATCAAAATTTGAATTTGAACTTTAAAAAAGATCAGATTGATGAGAAAAATAGTAATATAATTAAATTAAAGCAAAATAATAACTATGAAACAGAAGCAAAAACAGAAAAAAATAAATTAAATAAGGAAGAAGCTAGAAAAGATGCTTATTTAGATGATAATAATTTAATGAATTATGGAGATGTTAAAAACAGGAAAATATATGACCAATTTTATAGTCAAATTAAAAAGGAAGGATACAATGAAGATAACAATGAGATTAATAGTAAAGATAAAGAATCTAAAGGTAAGAAAAAGAAGAAAGAAAATAAAGAAATATTCACTATGGTTCAAAGTGACGATGATAATGATGATAGTAAAGAAAAAATTAAAAATAAAAAGAAAAAAAGTATTAAAAATAATAAAACTAATAAAAATAAAGAAGTCATTCCAAATAATTATGAAATAAATGATGATATTCAAATTCATGAAGAAGCCAAGGAAGAAATCAAAGAAGCAAATGAATATAATTCAAAAAATAAAATAGATTTGGGTAAATTACTTCATAGTCTGCAAATTTCAAATGAAAATTTAAGAGTGAAATTAATAAGTCAAATGAAAATTAATTTTTTTACATTTTTTTTAACTAATTTGAAAAATAGAATAATATTTATAAATACATTTTGTGGGAATTATACCTATTCAGCTTCAGTTAAAGCATTATGTTTACCTTTATATTTAGAAATATTACTTTTTGTAAACACATTTATTTTCATTACTTTAGAAGATGAATCTGAATTTTCTGGTTATATTAAAAAAAAATTGGGAGATTTTATTTGGAGATGTTTTTTACCAGTTATTTTAGTAAATATTTATTTATTTGTGACTCGATATTTTTATAATTTGGATAATGGAAAGCAAAGAAAATTATTATTTGACTTTAAAACAAATAGGAAATTATTTGATAAGCAATATTTTAATGTAATAAAAAAAATAAAAAGGATGATGATTTTTGAAACTTGTTTGTTTGTTGTGATGGTAGTGCTCACCTATTTATTTGTTTTTGGTCTTTTTACTGTATATCCATCACAAGGTAAAATAATGATCATAAGTTTAATTTGCGGATTGCTATTAGAATTAGCCCTAACATTATTTTTTGAATTATTATTGGCAATATTAATGATTTTCAGAAAAAATCAAATCATTGTTATAATTATTGATTATTTGAATAGATTGCTAAGCTATAAAATGCTTTCACCTTAAGAAAAAATGCTTATTTATAAATTTATTTTGACTTTTTATTATTGCTTTGTAATTTATCCAAAATAATAAAAATTTATTTATTTGAAATTATATTAAT
>NBJL03000127.1:14416-27988 GCA_002087855.3 Entodinium caudatum | reverse complement strand
AATCCCCAATCCCCAATCCCCAATCCCCAATCCCCATTGAATAATAAAATATATTTCTTAATAAATAATAAATATAAAATAAATAACTTCCAAAAAATAAATATAACAAAAAAAATAAAATAAAAAATAATTCAAAAAAAAATGTTAGAAGTAGAAATCGATGGTGTGAAAACCCACGTTCCTCAATGTACTTGCGGGAAATGTATAGTCAGACGAGAAAGAAAAAATGAAGATCCAGTAATCCCTTACAATAAAGACTTATCTAGTATCTATACATCTGATTACCCTCCAAAAAATCCTATAAGAGACGATGGTTTTCTCAACCGTGCTAAATTAACCGGATTTGAAAATAGTTTCAAAGAAACTTTACCAGGAGGATTAACAAGTACAATGAAAGGAGACTATGTTCCTTATGATACAAAACCAGAAAAGCCTAAGCAGACTTCATATGAGATTTATTCAGGGCCTTTCACTGGTCCAACAACGAACGAAGTAAATTATTTAAATTGGGGATCTTCTAACGCTGGGAAAACAAAACAAACTACTTTCCCTGATATTAAAATTCCTCTCAGAGGAAAAAGTGATTATAGTGATAATTATATTCAATATCCCAAAGAAAATTATAAAAAAAGAGAACCGTTTAGAATCACTGATAATCAAAAGCCTCATGGAAAATTAAATGATGATACCACATATAATACTGATTTTATCCCACATGAAATCACTAATGAAAGATTCAAACCTTTAATGAGTTCTAATTTCATCAATGCAGATAATCCTCCTGATAATTTCGATACCACTTATAAAATTAATTATATTGATTATGATGATAAAATGTGCAGACTTAGAAAATATTTAAATGCTAGAGGAATGAGATATTTGGTTATTTAAGAACAAATAATATTTATTTTATTTTAATTAAATAAAATTTTATTTTTTATATTAATTTTTATATTTTATTTAATTAAAAATTAAAACAATATGGGGATTGGGGATTGGGGATTGGGGATTGGGGATTGGGGATTGGGCCCAATCCCCAATCCCCAATCCCCAATCCCCAATCCCCAATCCCCAATCCCCATTATCATGATTTTATTCAATTATATTAAATTTAAATTTAATTTTATAAAAGCTATTGATTAAATAATTATATAGCATAATTAAAATTAAATGTTTTCTAATGAAGATGATGATGAGGAAAATGAAACAAATTATATTTTTTATAATTCCCTAATATCTATAAAATTAGTACCAGAAATGAACTATCCACATCATAAAGATTTTTACATGCTGCGTATGGAAAATCTCGATCAATCTTTAATACTAAAAAGATGTGATACTCCTCTTTTACAATATTCTGACTTAAAAGAAAGTTTATTTTATATAAGAAATATTGATGAATGTCTGGATTTATTCGCAAATAAAGGAGGAAATTCTTCAGGAAATAAAAAACAAAATTTGAAAGAATATGTATTTAAAAATAATGTACAAATAAATTTTAATCAAAATTTTTTACTGCAACATATGATAAGTAAAAAATTTATTTCTATTGAGAAAATACAAGGAACTGATAATTATATGCTTAAATTAGTTGCAGAAGTAGAAAGAGCAATAGCTTTTCCTTTTTCATTCAAAAGAATAAATTCTTCATATGAATTCCTTACTTATAAAAATATAGTTTATATCAGTATATATAATAAAGAAAAAGGACAGAATTATTATATAAATCATAATAATATAGATTTGGAAGATCATGCTGATGAAGAAAAGAAAATGAATAATGGAGAAGAAAGGAAGAACACGCATAATCTTATTAATTATGAGGATTTATGTGTAATAAATTATAATTTTGACAAATTTTATGTCATTGATCAAAATTGGTATATTAATAATAAGGAAAATTTGTATAATGGACAATTAGTTAATATTATATTTACTGGAGATAAAAATAAAGAAAATGATAAGATGATGCTATCAGCTGAAGGAATCAAAGTTGAAAATAAAATAGAAGAAGTCATAGGGATAAAAGAGGAAGTAAGAGAAGACATTGATGGACTGATGAAAGACAATAATCAAAAATATATTCAATTTAATGGTTTCACTGATAGAATAAAGGACAAATTAAATTTATTTTCATCAATAAGAGTGAAAGGTATACCATTTAATGATAATTTATATGAACATGTGATCAATAATTCTTTTTGGGTTATAGAGAAAAAAACTGTGAAAAAAGATGAGTTAAACACAAAGCCTATAGAAATAAGCGATTTGGTAAGGATAAAAAATCCTTTACTTGGTTTATATTTAATAGTTAGAAAAAAGAATAACGATAATAAATATACAATGGATATTTCTGATAGTAATATTTTGAGAAATTCAGCAAGTGGAGTTTTGAATAATACTAATATAAATAATAATAGTAATTTCAATGAAAATAATAATAATAAAAATGTTAATAATAATATAAATAATAATTTAAATATTAATAATAATAACACTAGTACTATAGCTAATAATGAAACAACAGAAGAGTTAGAATTTGAATTAGTAACCGAAGAGGTATTAGAAAAGCAGTATTTTGATTATAATTTTAAATTTTTTCATTATAATGTAAACGAAGAAAAAAAATTATCTGCAAATGGTAAATATGTTCTAAAAAGTGTTTTAATAAGTGATAATGTTGAAAATAAGAATAAAAAGAATAGATTTGGAATTCAAGATGATAGATCATATTTTGAACCTCTTTCTTTAAGTGTAATAAATGATAATGATATTATAAATATTAAAATAGAAGATGATTATATTTTTGATATTACAAAGATTGATAGTGCTAAAGGAAATGAAGTAATTTTTTTACAAAATATAATAACTGATTTAGATTATATTTTAAAAAATTATAAAAAGAAAAAAGCAAGTGCGAATAATGTCATTAAAAAAATTACAGAAAATATTAATTTTTTCTTGGAGTATTTATTAAACATTGAATATATGTTCAAAAATGAAAATTATGAAATTAATCGTCCAGTGGAGGAAAGACAACAATTATTATATAAATTTAATATCATGCATACAATTTTAGAAATTATTAATTACTTTTTCCCTATAGTAAAAGATATGAACTCCAGGGATTTTTCTATTTTGGATAAAAAAAATGATTCAAAAAATCAAAGGGGAAGACACAATAAAAATAAAGCATTAAAAAATAGATTGAGTTCTCAATCCTTGATTAATGAAAATAATCAGTTATTGGATGAAGATTCCAAAATATCAAATATAAAATCAATGTTGAAATTGTTATTAAAATTTTTGTTATACCTTTCAAAAAATAATGAGGACATAAAGCAAGATATTTTCAAAATTTTAACTCCGATTCTTGAATTTTCAGAATATATTTTTATTAGTGATAAAACAGACATATTAAATTTCATTTTTGAATTTTTGAACGATTCTGAAACATTACAAGAATTTATTTTGTCCAAAAAATTTAAACCAAGTAAGATACCATATAGTCAACCAACTGATGGAATATTTTATATAGATAAAATTTTGAGTTATATCGAGACAAATTGCAATTATTTATATTATTATAAAAAATTGATGCATTTAAACAAGATAAGATACAGAGAAGAAGAAATAAAAGGAAAAATAAAGACACATATAAATCAAGTCCAAAATGATTTCAGATTAAATAAATATGCAAATAATTATAAAGGTAAAATATACTTTGTAATAAAACAAATAACTAATTTAGTTAATGGACAAATAAAAGAATGGAATAAATATATAGAAGATAAAGAAAAGAAGGATAATAAATTAGACGATAAATTAAGTAGTGATGTTGATTCAGATGACAAAGATGAAAATACTAATATAAACAAAATAATTAAAAGAAATACTGGTACTATTGAAATGAATTCAATAAAAGGAAGCAGGAATTCTAAAAGAAATCTTTATAATAATGATTTCATGACTCCAACAAAATTTGAAGAAGATAAAAATGATGCTGATTCTAATGATAATTTAAATCCAAGATCTTTATTTAATCCACAGAGCAAAAAAAGAAGTACTTTTTTCACTTCAGTTAAAAATAATAATCTTGATGAATCAAAAAATTTCGATAGACAAAGTAAGTCTAATGATATGGATTTAACTAAAAATAATAATAATGATCAAATATTAGATTCAGATAATCTTATAAATAATTATAATAATAATAAAAATGCAGAAAATGATTTGGCTAATTTAGCAAAAATTAAAATAAGAAAATTAAATGAAATACTAGATTTTTTGGATTATTTCAACACAATTAATTTTGATAAAATTTTATTCAGAAAAGAAGACCTATTTGTGAACATGTTAAAATCAGATATAAAAGATGACATATTAGAAAACAATTTAAATTTTATCATAAATGGTAATGTTTGTTTTATAAAATTTATAAATGAATTAGATTTTTCAACTGAAACAACAATAGGCTCAATCCTTCCTTATTATATATATAATTCTTTTTTTGCAAATGATTCCGAAAAATATGCTGATACCGAAAATGATAATGAAAATGATTCTTCTAATAGTAATATTGAATTGATTGGAAGTCAGATCAACGAAGAAGAAAACACTGAAATTAAGAACAAAGAATCTGGTAATAGTGAAGAAAATGAGACAGAGGAAAAAGAAAATGATATCGAAGAAGATAATGATGATATTGGAAATATTGGTAATTTTATATCAAAAAATGAAATTAAAGAAGAAAATAAAAATTCGCAATCTGATAAAGACAATGAAGATGAAAATAAAGATTTAAATAAAAAAGAAAGTATATTCTTAAAAAAAAATAAGAGATTAAGTAAAAGCCATCGTTATAAATCAATTGGTAATTTTTCTATGTTTAAAAAGAAAGAAAAAAATTCAGAGGACGAAGAAAAGAATAATGATTTAAATATGAATATTAACTCAATAATTGAGAATGAAATGATTGAACACAGCAACACAAGAAAAAGAAAAAAGCATATAACAATGCATCAAAAACAAGAACATTTTGAAAAGAGTGTGAAAAATTTATTAAAAGAAGAAGCAAAAAAGAATGAAGTTATGAGATTTATGGAAAAATGTAAAGAGGAAAATCAGAAAATAAATAAATATTTATATATTTTATATTCTGTGTATATTTTTTGTGCGAATGAATTCATAGAAATTAATTACAAATTTTTCAAATGCTTAATCAATTATTATATTAATTATGAAAGATTTTGTAAATTGAATTTTCTGAAAATATCTTTAAATGACATTAAAAAAAATATCATGGATAAAGTTGTGTTTATTAATAAAAATTCTTTTATGAGCATTATATTTGAAAAAATCAAGTTGAGTCCAACTTTATTAAATGATAATTTCGATTTACAAAATTTTATTGGTTATAATGATAATTATTTTGATGAAATTGATAAAGATAATGACGATAAAAAATTTAAAAATAAAATTGACATTACGGGTATGAATAGTACCCAAAAATTATTTGAGAATGATAATTGGTTTTCCAAAATTAAAAAATTATCAAATGAAGAAGTAGTACTTATAGATTTTCTGATGTATTATTGCAAAGTGAATGATCAAATTAATTATTTCATAGAAAAAATTGAATGTTTTAAAGATATCCAAAAAATAATTTGTTCTAAACAAAGCAATAATAATAATAATAATGACAATAATAAAAAAATTGATGAAATCAAAAACCTTTTCGAGGAAGAAAAAAATAAGGTGATGAGACAATTGATTTCAAATAAATTTAATGTGCTGAGTTTATACGGAAAATTAAATGTAATCAAAAACAAATTTTTAAATTTACATATAAACACAATGCAAAATAATTTACTAGAGGATTATGGTGTATTTAAACAAGCAGATTTTTTGCTTTGGTTATTAGACCAATATGAAATAGATAGATATTTTAATAAAATTATATATCTAGAAATAAACCAGAATGTAACTATAGATAAAAATTCTTTCGACAAATTAATGAATATCAAGGAACTATTTGAAATAATAGAATCTGAAATACATAAAGCAAAAGAAGAAAGTGATAAAGGGAATATTAAAGAATTGACTGATGATAATGAAAATCACTATAAAATAATCTGTAGTAAATTAATGACAATGACAAAAAAAGTTTTGCTGAATATATTTTCTGGAAAAGAATTAAAAAAAGAAAAAATAATTCAAATGCTAATTAAAGAAAACGAAAATTTTTTCTCTAAAATCGGTTTTTTAAACACCTTAAAAATAATGATAGAATCTATTGAGTTATATGATTTGCAATATAATATAGAGAACAACAAAAAAAATGAAAATAATTATATTTTAAAATTAAACTATTGTAAAGAAATCCTTAGAGCTTTTTTGGAAATACAAAGTGCATTTCCGAAATTTAATAAACTAGTAATGGAGAATTTAGATATGTTTAAAAAAATGGTAATAAGTTCTCTTAAAAGTATAAAAGATTTCAAAGGAAATGATCCTAAAAAGACTCTTGAAGAAGAAAAGGCCTTTTTATGCATATGTTATTATGCATCAGAAATTTTACTCTTTTTATTAAACCTTTCAAAAAATACTTTTACGGATATACACGGATTCGTTTTAGAAATTTTTAATATATTAAAAAATATATATGATTGCTTTCATTCTCCTAAAAACATAGTCACTTATCAACTATTTTATAATTATTTAATCATTAAAATTACTTTACTACTTAATAAGACAAAAAACACAGATTCTTTTTCTTTAGAATATTTTTTTAAAACGATTTATGATGTAAAACAAATGAAAATAAGGATTTTGACTTGCATAGGTCAATTACAATCCAAAAAAGAAAATTCAACAGGAGAGGATGATTATATTGAGGAAAATGAAAGCAGTGAAATAAATATACATAAAAGTAAGAAAAACGAAGAAGAAGAATTTGCTCATTGGAAAGATAAACTAGATAAACTATATGAATTTAGAGTAAAAAAATCGGCTAATTCTGGCGAAAATAAATCCATGAATTCAGATAAAAATGCAATAGGATCCATTAATCAAATTATTGGCCCTAATATAAATTTAAAAACAAATGAAGGGTTTGGAATGACTGAAAATTATAAAAAGGAAATAATGTGGGAAAGTGATGATGAAAGGGAAAAATTAATGTTTTTTTTATATTTTACTAGTATTTATATAATATATATAAAAGATAAAAATACTGGAATGGATGATAATGAGAATAATTTAGACGAAGAAGAAAAAGAAGACTTAGAATTTAATTTTAATAGTTTCAGAAGAAAAATAAATAATTTATTAGACAGTCAAAAAAATGTTGATGATACTTATATAGACAATCCTTCTGTTGTAAAAAAAAAGAGACGTCATTCATATGGCACTCAATCAATGAAAAGTAGCATTTACACCAAAAACAAATTTACAAAAAGTTATAAATTTCGCGTTGATGAAAATGCAAGCACAGTAAATAATAATACTATGTATAATAATAATTATTTATTTGATAATGAAAAAAGAAAAAGGGAATATAATGCAAGTAATATTTCTAAAATTAATGTTCCCATGTGTGAGAATAGATTCAGTTTTGAGTTAATTTTATTAGAAACTATTGCAGGATATAAATATAATATAAGAAATAAAATAATTGAAATTCCAGTCAAAAATATTGAAAACAAAGATGATGAAGAAGAAGATTATTCAAATACGGAATCTGGGAATAATTCTGAGAAAAAAGAAGAAGAAAAAGAGAAAGAAGAAAAGGAAGAAAAAGAAGAAGCAAAACAAAATGATTCAAAAATAAAGTTTTATTATTATGAATCTAATGGAATAGACTTTTTATTTTTGGAAAAAATTTTTAAAGATATTGAAATCAAAAATAATTTAAAATATTATTGTACTAATAGTTACACTAATGAAGAATATGAACCTTTACCGAGTTCAAAATTAATGGTAATTTTATTTGAATTACAAAAAAAATTAGAAAGTATTAATCCACAACAGAAAAAAGAATATAAACTATTATATGAGCAGTTTATCAAAAATGATATGCAAAAATTCATGAAATATTTATTAAATACATTTAATAAAAATGATTTTGAAAATATTGATTTGATGGCCAATTTCTCTTTTAATAGGTTTAATGAAATATATCCTTATGATAGTCTATATAGTAGTAATGAAAGTGAAAAGATATTATCATTAGTTGAAACATTAAAAGAATATGAATTTGATTTAGAAAATGAATATTTTAATCAATTACTAAAACCTAATAAGAGACCTACTGATATGTCTATACTTAATTTATATAATAGTGATCTCGTTCAATTTTTGAATTCATTAATATATTTGTACCCACATTATGACAAAAAAATATGCTTAATTTTTTTCAGAACTGGATTCATGTTATTATACATAAATTGTATTAAAAATGATATGGAACTAATGTATAAGCAATCCACAAGAGAAGATAAAAGGGCGAATTCATTAAATACAGAATTAAATTCAAGTTCAATTCTTAATGCTCTGATTTTACTTTTTTCAAGAAAGATAAATCATGGTTTAATTGAAACAAAGAAATTATTCTTTTTGGTATTGGTTAGTATAAATATATTTCTGAGAAAAATTAAAGACAATCATATCTTTGTTTCACAAAATAAAGAATTAATTCAGGATTTCTTTCATAAGTTAGATTTCATTTTAAAACATTTGACTGATGATTTTGAAAAAGTTGTTATATTCATGATATCAGCTGAAAGTCAGCAAATGGATAATAAATATATAAAAACTGAACAATCATTAAATTACTTAATAAATTTTCTTACAACATTAATAGGATTCAAAAAAATTGACAAAGAAATATTAACAGAAGAAATAGTTAATTTCATACAAGATATAATAGAAAAAATAATTAAATTAATTGATTTATTATTAGAACAAAATAAAAAATCTTCCTTTCAAACCATTGATTTATTACTCAATTTTATTTATTATTTTGTAGAAGGACCAGATATTGAGAACTTCAAAACTTTGTTTAATAAAGGATATTATGATTTGATTTCACATTCGATAAATACAATAGATTATTATAATTTATTTTTTAGTAATATTAATAAAGAAAATTTGAATGAAATTCTGGATGATAAAATTGAACAGGAATATCGGATTATAAAAATACTTTTTGTTTATTACTGTTTATGTCATCATGAATATAAAGATACTGATGAATTTATTAAAATAAGGCATTGGTATAAAGAAAATTTCAAAAATATCAAGCAAAAATTGAAAAAAATATATTATTTATCAAAAAAAGAAATGGAAAATCGGGAATATGAAATTGATAAAATGCTTTTATTTTTAAAAGATGATGATTCTTATTCAGAAGCTGAACTAAGAGAACGTTCAGGTTTATATAAATATGATTCAAATAAAGATAAAGAAGAGATAAAAAAAAAGGAAGAAAAAGAAGAGAAAAAAGGAGAGGAAAAAGGAAAGGAAAATAGAGAGGATAATAAAAAAAATAAAAAGTCAAAAATATCCAAAAATACTGAACAAAAAAATGAAAATATAGAAAAATTAGGTGATTATTTCAATATTAATACAAAAATAAAAAGGAATAATAGATATTCAAAAGATTATTTAATTAAATTTGATTTAATTTTAATATATTATACATTATATAATTATTATCAAGATTCATTTAATGATGAATTTTTATCAGTTCCTCCAAAAAAAAGCATTGTGCAAATTCTAATTGATTTCTTTATTATGTGTTTTAATTATATTAAGTATATGATATTATGTGTTTTTTATATTTCATATTATATATATAAAGCATGTACAAAAAAAGATAAATCAAATATTGAATTACTGCAAGAAATATCAGATATAGATACAAAATCCCAAATATTGGATGAAAAAGAAATGTTCAAATTTTTAACATCAAAAATAAAATATATAGAAATATCATTGGATTATAGATTATTCAAAATATATTATCCATTATTAAATAAATCGAAGCAAATTCAGGATAATAAAGATTATTATTTAACAGTTGACAATAACCAATTATCAAATTATGTAATTTCGATTCTTAATAGTTATGATAAAATTTTTTTAATGGCAACACAGCACAATAAAATTCAAAAGCTTTTCGATTTACCTGCCTTAAGTATAATTTTTAAAAATGACAATCTTTATTCCTTATCTTTACTTATTATAGGAATTATAACAAATTTAATTATTGGATTATCTTATAGTACTTTTACTAAAAATTCATGTTCAGAAGAATTCCAAACAAAGACTTCTATTAGAATGAATTGTCCTCATTTTTTATATCATGAAGAATCCGAATATGAAGCTATTTTATTTACAGTGAGTTATCTAGGAATTATAATGCTGATTTTGCGATTAATATTGTTAATTAAATATATGATACAAACTTTTGCTGAAACCATTGCTATATATAAAAACTCATATTATAAAGAAGTATTATCAGATAAAAAGAAAAATACCACTTTTTCTTATATTATAGGTTTTATACCTAGTTTTCTAAAAATGTTTACAAATTTTCAAACTATATATTTTATATTAAGCTTATTTTTTATCTTATTAGGATTATTCGTTCATCCCTTTTTTTATTGCTTTGTCTTATTTGAACTTGTAAAAAGAGTTGAAGTAATGCAAATTATTCTTAAAGCAATGTATGTCCCTTTAGGAAATATTGTAACTACATTAATATTATGTGTCATTTTGGAATATATTTTTGCTGTTATTGCTCTAACCATATATCAAAGTCATTTTCCTAAAATAAATGATACAAAAAATATGCTAAGTACTTTTATTAGAATGTTTGATCAAACTTTTAAACAAGATGGAGGAGTTGGTACTTATCTAGATATTACAAAAGAACCAGGATATACCCCATTCAATGCTAGATATTATGCAGGAACAAGATTTTTTTTTGATTTAATTTTTTTCTTATTAATAAATATGATTGCTTTTCAAGTCTTTTTTATGATCATTATTGATTATTTCAGTCAAAGCAAGGAAAAAACAGAGGAATTTACTGAATTATCTGAAACAAAATGTTTAATATGTGAATTAGAAAGAGAAGATTTGGAAAAAATTTATTCAAATTCAAAAAGTGCATTTGAATTACATATAACTCATGCACATAATTTGATTGATTATATCTCTTATTTAGTTTATTTGCAAACACTCAGTTTTAAAGATCCTATAATCGAATCAAGAATTTGGAAATTACATTTATCAAATAATTTAAATTATTTACCAAAAGGAGTATGTTTTAAGCAGAAAGAAAAGGAAATGATGGAATATTTAAAAAAATAAATTTTTTTGTATAATTAATGAATTATTGATTATTGTTTTATATACTCTTATTCATTTAATTTTTTACTTTCTAATTTAATTAATGATTAATACCATCAGTAGATGTTATTTCATCAGTACTTTTATAGGCCTCAGCATTATCTTTTTTGACAATCCCCAAAATAACACCAATACCCATTGCTCCAAAATTTATTATTATAAAAGGTCAAAATCCATATAATATTTTTCATTTTGTTTCCTTATTTTTCCCGTGATTTTATTTTTATTAAAAAAATTTCTTCCATAAAAATAAATAAAATTTGGAGCAATGAATAATACTTCTACTATTATATCTTTTGAAGAAGAAATTTCTTTTTTTGAATGGTTATATTTTTGGAAATGTGGAATTATATTTTTAATTTTTATGAGGAAAATGAAAAATATTATATGGATTTTGACCTTTTATAATAATAAATTTTGGAACAATGGGTATTGGTGTTATTTTGGGGATTGTCAAAAAAGATAATGCTGAGGCCTATAAAAGTACTGATGAAATAACATCTACTGATGGTATTAATCATTAATTAAAATAGAAAGTAAAAAATTAAGTGAATAAGAGTATATGTAATTTAGATAATTATAAAATTCAAAATTTTTTATATTTAAATATTTTGGTTATTTTGCATGCCAGCAATCGTACTTTCGACATTTTCCTTTTCTTTCTGTTCTAAACCTTTATTTTTATTTAATAATTTATATATCGTGAATACATTTATAATTAATGAAACTCCCAAAAGAGAAGCAAAAACAATTACAAGTGCATTACGATAATTATTTTTTTGTACGGTAACATATGTGACTTTTCCTTCAGTTTGATTATTAGTATTAGTATTATTATCAGTTCCATTACCACTTGAATTATTATTATCAGTTTCATTACCACTTGAACTATTATTATTTCCATTATTATTATCTGATGAATTACAAACAGCATTAATTTGCTCACTAGACATAATATGTGGTTCCATAATATTTAAAAATTTTTCAACTGTCATATTCAATATAAGCTCATCATTAAAATAATAATTAATAAAATAATCAGAATAATTTCTGTTTTGTTTATCATCATCATTTCTCTTTATTTCAAATGCCATTTGAGATGCAAAAGTTGGATTTCTGGAAAAATTCGATGAAGTTCCTAAAGCAAATTGCATAAAAAATTGTTGAGTATTAAGAGTAGTATCATGACCTGAAACTATGAGCATTTTTGGATTTGTTGAGTTATTTATACCTAGGTCTTCATCTATTTTTAATTTTGTATAATTAATTAATAATCCCATGAAATATGTTCCAGAAGCATATTGCCTTTCCTCAGTAGAAATCCTACTTTGTATTTGTTCAATTTCGAATTGTCTTAAGCAATATTCATAAAACTCATCTAAATCAAAAAATTTTGAAAAATTAGACATCTCTCTTCCATCTACATAATCTGCAATATAATTGTCACAAATATCTGAGATTTCATGAAATGTATAATTTTTACCACTTTCAATGCCTTCGAATTGATTAAATTTTTCCTTATATTTTTCATTAAATTCATTTTCTATATCATATCCCCTTTGGTTATGTGATGGTGGTGGTGATCCTGGTGGTGGTGGTGGAGGACCTCCTCCACCGCCTCCACCTCCTCCATGACATTCGCTCAGACTTAATATATTTAAACTTTCAAAAAGAATAAATACCATTGAATTAGGTAAAGAATCATTATTTAAATTTATTTTCTTTTGTTCAATGGTTGAATCACTGATATTTACTGGTGGATCAGAACGCTTTAATTGAAGTTCATTTGAGGATATAAGCCTTGCAAATGGGAAGAAAGACTAAGCTGTGCTCTTTCTACTCCATTACAAATTATTTTTATTTCAGTTGAATTATATTTTTCAGATAATAATTTGTATTCTTTTATATATCTTAATCTATTTCTAAATCCTAAAAGAAAATGCATTCTTTTACCTACTCCAGTTAATACTCCTCCATGTTCCCAATATTCTCCTATTTTATCTATTTTTGCAAATCCCTCAATATTAGGTGCTCTTGCACCATGACGAAAATGAGTCATCACAAAAATTAATTTATCATTTTGCGTAGAAAAAGTTAAACAAAGAAATGATATAATTAAAAACAAATTCATTTTTATTTTAAATTATTAATATA